>PVJC01012357.1:23138-39925 GCA_004026665.1 Murina feae
CCCCCCCCCCCATAGCTCCCCTTCACCTGGTTCCCACCCCATCTTCTTCCCTTACATCACCCCCACCACTGTCCTCATCCATAGATGTATGATTTTTGTCCAGTCTCTTCCCGCACACCCCCCCACAACCCTTTCCCCCTCCCTGAGAATTGTCAGTCCACTCCCTTTCTATGCCATGATTCTATTATATTCACCAGGTTATACTGTTCATCAGATTATTTATTCACTTCATTTTTAGATATGTATTTGTTGTCACTTTGTTCATCATTTTTATCTTTACCTTTTTCTTCTTCCTCTTCTTAAAGGATACCTTTCAGCATTTCATATAATACTCATTTGGTGGTGATGAACTCCTTTAGCTTTTTCTTATCTGTGACGCTCTCTTTATCTGACCTTCAATTCTGAATGATAGCTTTGCTGGGTAAAGTAATTTTGGCTGTAGGTTCTTGCTATTCATCACTTTGAATATTTCTTTCCAGTCCCTTCTGGCCTGCATAGTTTCTGTTGAGAAATCAGCTGACAATCATATGGGTTTCCCCTTGTAGGTAACTAACTGCTTTTCTCTTGCTACTTTTAAGATTCTCTCTTTGTCTTTTGCTCTTGGCATTTTAATTATGATGTGTCTTGGTGTGGTTCTCTTTGGATTACTTTTGTTTGGGATTCTCTGTGCTTCCTGGATTTGTAAGTCTATTTCTTTCCCCAGGTGGAGGAAGTTTTCTGTCATTATTTCTTCAAATAGGTTTTCAATATCTTGCTCTCTCTCTTCTTCTGGCACCCCTATAATTCTGATGTTGGTACGCGTGAAGTTGTCCCAGAGACTTCTTACGCTATCTTCATATTTTTGGATTCTTTTTTCTTTTTGCTTTTCCAGTTGTGTGTTTTTTGCTTCTTTGTATTTCAAATCTTTGACTTGATTCTTTTGATCCTCTAGTCTGCTGTTGGATCTGTATAATATTCTTTATTTCAGTCAGTGTGTGCTTAATTTCTAGTTGGTCCTTTTTCATATCCTCAAGGGTCTCACTAGATTTATTGAGGGTCTCACTAAGTTTATCGGTGGTTTCTAGAAAATTCTTGAAAAACCTTATAACCGTGGTTTTTGAACTCTATATCCAATAGTTTGCTTTCCTCCATTTCTGTCATTTGTGACCTGTTTCTTTGTCTCTGCATTTTGGCTGCTTCCCTGTGTTGATAGGATGGCTTTCTGTGCTAGGTGTCCGATAGGGCCCAGTGGCTCAGCTTCCCCAATTACCTAAGGTGGACACTCTTGATGCACCCCTTTGGGGGCTTTGTACAAAGTCTTGTTGTAGTTAAGCCTTGATTGTTGTAGGTATCACTGGGAGGAATTGACCTCCAGACCAATTGGGTGTGAGAATCAGCTGTGTCTATGGCAGGAGAACTTCTGTGCTGGAGACACTCTTATGGGGTGAGACTTGCTTCAGTGGGGCTTTGGCACTCACTGAGTCTGCCCCCTGAGTGTGTCCCTTATGGATCTGAGGAGTTGTAATCTGGATGGCCCCACTCTGACCACTGGGTACACTGGCTCTTGGATCTCTAAGGAGGTGCTAATTTAGCCTCTGCCTGAGGCTACCCAGCAGGAGCTATGGAGAGATCTGAAGATTCCTCTTCTCTGAATGTGGTTTGGAGGTGCCCAGATGCAGCTCAGCCGTGAAGCAATGCAAGCTGCTGTGGGGCCTTGGGCCTTCTTTTCGATGTTCGGGGTGTGTCTGACCCAGCTGCAGTTTGTTAGGTAATTGTAGATTGCAAAGGGCCAGGTCATTCATATGCAAAAGCCTCTGTGCACAGCTTGGGTGGGGCGGGGTCTCAGGGAATCGACAGGGCAGAGCAAACAACTATGGCTGACCTCAGCCTGCCCTAAGAAGCCCCGGGTCTCAGTGTCCCATGGTAATTGCTGCAAGCAGCATTTAGAGAAAGCCGCTCTGGAGTTCCTACTGATGCCAAATAGTCCAGTTTCTCCCCATATGTGTCTGTGTCCCCAGAGACTCGCCCAGAACTGGAGTTCAGAGCAGTCAGGAGCTTGTGACTCCCTCCCAAATGAAAGAGACAACTGCGTCCTCAGTTGCGAGCCCTTTCCGCGCACACCTCCGTACCTCTGCACTTTACTTCCACACCTCCTCTGAGTCTCGGTGTACTTTTCTCTTTTTTTCTAGTTGCAGAATTTCCACTCTGTCAGCCTTCCTGTGGTTCTGGGTGATGTCCGTTTTGTCTCTTAGTTGTATTTTTGAACTGGCTGTGCGAGGCAGCAATTTTAGGTGTCTACCGATGCCACCATCTTGGTTTCTCCTCTCCTTCATCCATATTAAATAACTAATGTCATTCAATGAGCAAAAGGAAGTGAGTTTATTTTAAGCATGAGTTTTTACCAACTATCTGTTTAATCTGAGAACATATTTAATCCAAGAAATTTCTTTGCAAACTGGTTAATGTCAAGGTATTCATTGACATTTCCATAAGGGTGCCTACTCCTTTTTTATTTAAATATATTTTTATTGATTTCAGAGAGGAAGGGAGAGGCAAATAAAGATAGAAACATCAATGATGAGAGAGAATCATTGATCTGCTGCTTCCTGCACACCCCCTACTGAGGGTCAAGCCACAACCCAGGCATGTGTTCTTGACCGGAATAGAACATGGGACCCTTCACTCCACAGTCCAATGCTTTATTCACTGAGCCAAACTGGCTACGGCAGCATGTCTGCTTCTTAAACATTGAGATTATTATGAGGACTGACTATAAAGTACTATAAATACTTGTGAGGTATGACCCAAGCAGCACTTAGATGCCCTTTTTATTCACTCTACATTGGAGTAATGTGAATGTCTGAAATTTTGCCACCAGAAAATGGCATAACATTTTGTCCTTTATTGAAGTTAATCTATTTCTAGTGGTTGGATATATAAAATGGCCACCATAATTTGTAGCTCAATATGAGTTAAATCTTTGCCTGAGAACATGGTGGGAGGAGGAAGAAAAAAACCAAGTTGCTTTTCCTGAAAACTACTGACTCATATATTTAAATGTCTGCTTCATATTGCCACTTAATGTCTAAAGGGCATGTCAAACTTAAAATATCCAAAGAAAGAACTTGATTTCTTACCCTTCTCTGCATGAATTTCTCCATATTATTGAATAAAAAAACTACCTTTCAACCAGTCCCTAAGACCAAGAAACTTGGCTGATAGCCCATAATAAAGCCATCAGCAAAACCTAATGGTTCTAGTTGTGAATTATATACATACTAGAGGCCCGGTGCACAAAAATTTGTGCACTCGTTGGTGGGGGTGGGGGAAGCATCCATCAGCCTGGCCTGTGCCCTCTCGAAGTCTGGGATCCCTCAGGGGATGTCCATCTGCTGGCTTAGGCCCACTCCCCAGGAGATCTGGCCTAAGCTGACTGTCAGACATCCTTCTGGCAGCCCGGGAGCCCTTGGGGGATATCCACTTGCCAGCAGGGAGCAGGCCTAAGCTGCAGTCAGACATCTTTAGCACTGCTGAGGAGGCGGGAGAGGCTCCCACCACCACCGCTGTACTAGCAGCCATCAGCCTGGCTTGTGGCTGAGCAGAGTTTCCCCTGTGGGAGCACACTGACCACCAGGGGACAGCTCCTGCATTGAGCGTCTGCCCTCTGGTGGTCAGTGTGTGTCATAGTGACCAGTCATTCCCATTCATTCTGCTGTTAGGGTCAATTTGCATATTTCCCTTTTATTATATAGAATTTTAACATATATGTTATATTGATTTCAGAAAGAAAAAGAAAGGGAGAGATAGAAACATCAATGATGAGAGAGAATCATTGGTGGCTACCTCCTGCACACCCCCTATTAGGAATGGAGTTGGCAACCTGGGCATATGCCCTGATCAGGAATCAAACCATGACCTCCAGGTTCATAGGTCGATGCTCAACCACTGAGCAACACTGGCTGGGCATATTTTAAAACATCTATTTCCCATTATATCCTCAACCACCTCCCTAATCTAAACCATTATTTCTTCTCACCTGGACTGTTTCAATGCCTTCTAATTGGTTTCTGTTTCAATCCTTGTCCTCATCCCAGTCTATTTTCTACACATTAACTAGAGTGATCTGTGAAAAGCAAAAATAAAGTCATGACACTCCTCTCTGCTCAAATGATTTGCCACCTCACTCTGAATAAAGTCAGAAGCCTTTCCCATGGCATTTAGGTCACAAAAGCAAAGTATCGTTGTTCACTTTAGTCTGCGAGATTCTAGATCTATACCCACAGAATTCATGCAGAATCATGATGGTCCTCTGGCATTTGCATAAGGCATTTAAGACAAGATGACTTAGAATTGATATGATCAGACAAAACCCAGAACCTCCAAGTTTAAACATTGAAGGGAGAATTTCTAGGGATAAGAGATAACTAACCAAACCTATCTGCTTCTTTGAATTTTACTTTAAATTTGGAACCTTAGTTTTCTCATTTTGTAAATGGAGATACTAATAGTCCTATCTCACAGGGTTGTGATAAGTCTTTGAATGAGTTAGTATGTGTAAAATACTTGGAGCAAACCCTGGTGCACAGTAAGTACTTAGTAAATTTTAGCTGTTGTTATTATAACAATTCTCAGTTTCTAACCATTTCATTCATGGAATACAATTTATCTCAAGCAGTAACTAATTCCATTTCCCTATCACAGCACAGGAAATTATGTACATGAGTGAAGATAAAAGCTAGGACAAATTACCTAAACTCTCTATGCACAAGTCATTACTGAATCCTCTACCACCAAATTCACTTTCATCTTGGATGGGAACTTCAGTTTATTTTAAAAGATTAATAAAAACTATTTTTAAAAAATTATTTTTTATTGTGTTTTCCAGTGCTGCATGTGTAACTAAGACTTATCCATCACACCTCATTTAGGAAACTCCATCCTGTCCTTCTTTAATATGGCAAGAATTCAAAAAGTCCCTGTGCCACTTGGAGAACCAAGCGAAATGTGAGCTGTGTGATCAGCAGTTAACAAGCAAAGGAGAACCAGAGTGTTGCCAGAGAGATAAAAAGTCCATTTTGTTTCAGGGGCCAGTAATAATTTAGTTTTGTTCTAAGATTTTTCTTTGACATCAATTTCCATGGAAAGTGCTGAACTATGGGAAGGTGGATAACAGGCTGGATCCATTCCAGGCCAATTATAAGAGCAGTGAAGAATGGCTTAAGTATTTTTTGTATGTCCTTCTGAGGACTTCTGTCCCTTTTTACACCCCTCTTTCCTCTTCTTCCTTCTACCTACACCTCAATCTGATTTACTCTATCATGACCCCAAATATTAATGCTAACTTCTAGTTGCTCAGAACCTAGCATCACATAGTCTATTATTTGACCATTGCCCACCTTCTCACCACAATTCCTTCCCCATCAACTGTCCACACTGAAAATAACTTATTATTTCCCACCATATTATCTCTCCACCAGGTCCTGATAAGTGTCTGCTACTCACTGCCTACTTTAACTAATATAGTGAATGACCAATACTGGTTTCTTAATATACCCCTGTAAAATGTATTTTCTTATTAATAAGGTTGTTCAGAAGCCACAATGCCATAATTAAAGGACCAATTTCTCTAACAATGGAATTAGAGGAATTTTGGCATAGTAGTTGGGGAGAGATTTTTTTCCCTGTATTGTATCAAGAAATTTAATTTTATTGCATTATGTTCTAAATTAAACACGTATTACCCATTGTGACTAGTTTTGTTGTTGTTGATTTTTTTAAATTGAGATTTAATTTGCATTTTAAGTTCACTATTTAAAGTGTATAATTCGCCTTAACTGGTTTGGCTCAGTGGCTAGAGCATTGGCCAGAAGACTGAAGAGTCCCAGGTTTGATTCTGGTCAAGGGCATGTACCTTGGTTGCGAGCATATCCCCAGTAGGGGCGTGCAGGAGGCAGCTGATCGATGTTTCTCATTGATGTTTCTACCTCTCTATCCCTCTCCCTTCCTCTCTGTAAAAAAATCAATGAAATATATTAAAAAAAATAAAGTGTCTAATTCACATGATCTCCCTCATATGTGGAATCTAATGGACAAAATAAACTGATAAATAAAATAGATCCAGAGACATAGAAGCATAGAACAGAGCACAGAATCTCAGAGGGAATGCAGAGGAGGGTGGGTGGGTGGAAGAGATCAACCAAAGAACTTGTATGCATACATGCATAACCCATGGACACAGACAATAAGGTGGTGAAGGTCTGGGCCAGGGAGGCTGGCAGGCTAGAAGGGGTCAATGGGGGAAGAAGGGGAACATATGAAATACTTTCAACAACAAAGTTTTAATTAAAAAAATAAAGTGTATAATTCAGTTGTTTTAAAAAATATATTTATAAGGTTGTACAACTATCACCCCTATCAAATTCCAGAATGTTTTCATCACCCTAAATGGGAAAATATTTTTGAATAGGAAAAAATTTTCAAGATTATGTCTCAGAGCCTGGACATGGTGGCACAATGGTTGAATGTTGAGCTAGGAGGTCATAGTTAGATTCCTGGTCGGGGCACATGTCTGGATTTTGAGCTTGGTCCTTAGTGTGGGGTATATGAGAGGCAGACAATCAAGGGTTCTCTTTCATCACTGATGTTTCTGTCTCTCTCGCCCTCTCTGAAATCAATAAAAATATATTTTTCAAAAAGAGTATGCCTCAGAACATGCCTCCTTTGCTTCATAAGACTGTGCCTAGAAAAATAATTAATTGGAATGCCCTTTAGAAGATTTAGAATTCTTTTGAATAAGAGGAATATTCAAGGCAATCACACAGTAATACTTTCCTACAATTAAATTGATTATATCTACCAATTTAATTGATCACATTCACAATTAAACTGATTACATTTACAAGAACACTGTGCTAATAAGTTACAAGTATTTTGTTCTACTAAACAAAAGCAAGCAGATGGGATAAGGGCAGAAGGGGTAAAACATATCCTTTCTTCACCAGTTTAAAATAATTAGCATGTTCTGTATTTTTAGGTAGGGTGGTAGAAAAGGAAATTTGGGTTGTATTACTTACAACCCAAATTTCTTGTCTGCAGGCAGAAGAAACCAACCCTAGCTTGAACTAAGAAGAGATGGAAATGAAGATAGGGGAAGAGGAATGGAGGAAGAGAGAGAGAGAGAGAGAGAGAGAGAGAGAGAGAGAGAGAGAGAGAGAGAGAGAGATGAGAGAATCTATATATACAAGCCACTGGTAGCTATAACATGCACTGACCCCAGGAGCAGATGCTCAATGCAGGCACCTCTGAGCAGTGGTGACTTGGCAGCTGTGGTTCTCAGGTGACGCACTTGGAACCAGAGAAGAGGAAGCCTGATTCTAGGGTGTGTCACCTGAGAACCCCCCTCTCCCTATCCAGGACCCCTTGGGGGATGTCAGGGAGCCAATTTCAGCCCAATCCCCTCAGGCCAGGCAGAGGGACCCCTCTGGTACATGAATCCATGCACTGGGTCTCTAGTGTGTTATAAAGGTATAGGCGGAGACACATGGCAGTGGACTGGAACTAGAGCCCGTAGCACCCTAATGAACCAAGGAAATAGTTTGTACAATTTCTCATTTGCCATCTTTATGTGCAGACCAGCTTTCTCTGTTTTCACATTGCAGAAAACCTGGCTGCCAAAACATCTCAAATTTTTATTAGCCCACAGGTCCAGCCACCTGCTGAGAGAGTTTTCCAATTCCCAAGGACTGGGAATGGCCCAGTTTTGGACAATTGTCCACAGCAGAACCAATCTGTTGGTGATAATTTAGGTAGACCTCAGGGATTAGAAGAGGAGGAAAGAGCTCCCAGAAAAAGAGAAATCTGGGCAATCGAAGAGGTTTTCACTATAGCAATTTTTGTGGTCTCTAAGTAGGATGGTTTCTGTTTGAAATTCCTACAAGTTCCTACCCTTACCACCACTAGCCTTGGCAAAAGAAACAATGTCTTATTTCATGAAGAAAGTGATGGCTCCTAATCATACATAGTAGTAAAATATACAACATAGAGTCTATTCAACTTAGCCTTTCAATGAACTGCAATGAAGACTAACTAGAAAACAGCATTCAGGAGAAGATAACAAAGGCTCTGTTACTGACGTAGTCTCAGATGTCCATGAGAGTTTTCCATCCCATCAATTAAATAGTGAAGAGCTATTGGGAGATACAGCCAAGTGCTCCTGTTACACAGCTACAAGCTTGAAAGAAAATAGAAAACAGATTTTGCAAAAAAAAAAAAATTATTTCTGAGATTTTAGTAATAGTTCTTGAAAATTGGCTCCTGTGATTGTCATAGTTTGCCTTAAAAGGGTATTTGAAAATTCTATGAAAAACAAATGGCCAATAAGAAATTTATAAGTGCACAACCTCATTAATAAAAAACAAAGCAAAAATCCTTGGTTTGGTCAGCAATTCGGCAATACCGTTAATAAAATGATTATTATTCATTGTTGATGCAGGTGTGTTGAAATGGGTACTGTCAGGCTCTGCAGATGGGGTGAAAATTGGCACAAACTTTTTAAAGGTAAATTAGGCTGTCTGTATCAAGCATTTTGTTTGCTTTTTCAAAGTTTTTTAAAAAGAAATTTATCCCCAGGACACACACATACACACACAAATATATATACAACTATGTTAATTATGACATTGTTTCAATAAACAAAGATCAAAGGGGAAAATCAAAATATCAAGTATAAAATGATTAAATGGCTAAGTAAATTAAGGCTTAGCAACACAAGAGAATACTAGGCAACTGAGAGAGAGAGAGAGAGAGAGAGAGAGAGAGAGAGAGAGAGAGAGAGAGAATCCTTACCTGGGGCTATTTTTCCATTGATTTTTAGAGAGAGTGAAAGGAAAGGGGGCGGGGGCGGGCTGGGAATTGAGCCTGCAACTGAGATACATGTCCTTGACCAGAATCAGACCCTCAACCCTTCAGACTGGGCACTGACACTATCCACTGAGCCAGACTGGCTGGGCCTGTGCAACCACCACTCCTACGTTGGCTGATGCTGTTTGCTGAGACCTTTACTATCTGCGGGACCCGCCCTGCCTGGCCAAGCTCTCTTCTTTGGTGAACTACTGGGTGAACTCCTCCAGTGTTCCTTATGTCTGGACATATTCTCCTGATTGTCCTGATCACCTAACTACATAAATGGCTTTCAGATGTAAATAAACGGCTTTTCAGATTTGTACCACCAATTCCTTATAAGAGTTTCCCTTGGTTATTGAGACTTGAAGCTTCTCAGCATTAGGCTGGGTCACCTTTATCAATCCTCTCGACCTTTCCACCAGTTATTAGCGTCATTGCCCCTCTGCTGTGTGTACTTGATGTAAAAGCTCAGTGTATATCTTTTGACTCATTCTTCATTCTTCCCTCAAAGTCTGAGTTTTCTTTTCTCTTCAGGGCCTCGAGAGTCTTCCTGTGCTCGATACTTCTGATTTTTCATAATCTTTTGCTATACAGCCCCACTCTCGTTTTTAATACAATATATTTCTGTTTTCTCTTGTGCTAAATTATTCAAATAATTTCCCCTAAGCACTGTTTTCATCGTGGCTTTTCCCTTTCAGAGCTCTGCAGTGGCGTTTGGTATGCTTAATCATAACAGTTAAAAACCCTCCAGCTAACCAAGACTGCTCCTTTTCTCCCTTCTTTACATGCTTTTCCGAGCTCATTTTTTAATGTTTTCTATCCCAGTTCCTCTACTTCATTCAAAACGACCTGCTTTCTTTCTCCTGTACTAATACACAAGCATTGCTCAAGGAAAGATCAACGACATTAGCCATCTCTGCCTGAGCGTGTGTATGTGTATTTGTGTGTGGAGGGTGGGGGGGGGGTGTGTGTGAGGGGACACTGGAGTCAGCAGTCATGGGTTTGCATCCAAGCTGTGCCATTCACAGAGGTGATCTTGCTGAAGCTACTCCTTTGAGCTGCCTCCCCACTTATAAAATCAGCATTACTAGCCCAAGACTTCTTGTTGTGAAACCCCAGATCATGCATGAGAAAGTGTTTTATAAACTGCTCAGTATTGTGCAAGAATAAGAGAGCTCAGTGACATGGACGGCTACATATCCAGAAAACTGCTGCAATCTCCCCTCCATGTGATCTGATTTTGACAGAAGACGCAAGTATCAACTAATTTTCTATTTATTTATTTATTTATTTATTTATTTATTTATTTAAAATATATTTTATTGATTTTTTACAGAGAGAAAGGGAGAGGGATAGAGAGCTGGAAACATCAATGAGAGAGAAGCA
Source organism: Murina feae (assembly GCA_004026665.1). Taxonomy (NCBI): domain Eukaryota; kingdom Metazoa; phylum Chordata; class Mammalia; order Chiroptera; family Vespertilionidae; genus Murina; species Murina feae. The sequence goes on from PVJC01012357.1 coordinate 33,405, forward strand.
TTGGTCAGCTGCCTTCCTGCACACACCCCACTGGGGATGTGCCCACAACCAAGGTACATGCCCTTGATCAGAATCGAACCTGGGACCCTTGAGTCCCCAGGCCGTCGCTCTATCCACTGAGCCAAACTGGTCAGGGCTATTTATTTATTTATTTATTTTAAGCAAGAGTGGGAGCGGGACAGAGAGAGAGAGGTAATTGTTCCACTTATTTATGCATTCATTGGTTGCTTCTTGTATGTGTCCTGACTGGGGTTTGAACTCCCAACTTTGGTGTATCGGCACAACGCTCTAACCAACTGAGCTACCCAGCTAGGACTGAAATAATTTTCTAATTTAAATATTTTAAAGACACACACACACACAATGCCTCTTGAATAAAGCATCTGATTTGCAGATGTACTCTGCTTGATCCCTGCCTTTTACTTGAGAATCTGTTCTCTGCTTAGCATCTTGGTTCATCATGACAAGTAATGTTGGCTCCTTAAAAGTTGGCAAGCAAAGCTCTTGTCTCTGAGGATATTTAAATCTTTCTTGGCTCATGGTCGTTTCCTCTTGGGTGTTGAAATGAAACGATGCCTTGCAGCTTTTCTGAAATAGAGCTGTAAGGAAGACTCATGATAATTTCACTTGACGAAAAGATCTTCATAAATCACAGAGGCAATGGGCTGTGGTCCTAGTGAGCCGCCCTCTAAGATCCCTTGGATCTTCTGCTTTAGTTTTAGATTCTAATTACTTAGATTGTTTTTCTACCTCTCCCGTCCTTTTCTTTCTTAGTGTTAATTAACTGAGGTTATTTCCGTGACATTTTCTTCTCTGTTATTTTCCCAATGCTTAAATTTTTTTCCTGGTAGTTCTGACAGACCATCTGTCAAAATTTTGTTGCTTTCACAGCAGTTCTATGCTCTCTCTCTCTCTCTCTCTCTCTCTCTCTCTCTCTCTCTCTCAAATTGCACAAATAATGCACAAATAATGCACAAATAAATTCTCATTGCAAATGGTCCAAACAATACAGATGTTTATAAAACAATATATTGGAGTTTCTATTCACCAAATTCTCATTCCCAACTCCTTCTCCAAAGGTAACCAGCATCGTTACAGTTTATGGGGTATCTGTATCAGGGTTCTCCAGAGAAACAGGACCAATAGATTATATATATAAATTAGCAACTGGCTTACATGTTATTGAGGCCAAGAACCTCAGTAACAATCTGTCATCTGCAAGCCAGAGAACCAGGAAAGCTGGTGGTTTAATTCAGTACAAGACTGTAGGCCTGAGAATGTGGGAGGATGATTGTGTAAGACCCAGTCTGAGTCCAAAAACCCAAGAACCAGGAGCATGATGTCTGAGGGCAGAAAACAAATGTCCCAGCTCAAGCAGAGACCACATTCATCCTTCCTCCATCTTTTTGTCTTATTTGGATCCTCAGTGGATTGCATGCTGCCCACTCTTATTGGTGAGAGTGATCTGCTTAACTCAGTCTACCGATACAGATGCTAATCTCTTCCAGACACGTCCAGAAATTACGTGTTATTAGCTATCTGAGTATCTCTTAGCCCAGTCAAACCGACAGAACAGGAAAGTAAATCTAAATAAAAGATAAGGGGGGGGGGGAGTTAAATATAATGTAAATCCAAAATAGATCCATTTCCTTAAGGGGACAAAATTTAACAATTAAATCAAATAAGTAAATTCAGGAATTGGTGATAGAGCGAGGACTTAAATTTTGGGGTAAAACTGAAAGTAAAACATATAAGCATTAACATATAAGTAAAATTTAGAAATCAACATACTTAACTAGTGAGGAAAAAAAATAAAGCCAATATCACTGTAGAGAAGGAACTCTGACGCATTAGATGTGCTGTGCATTTTCTGAGCCCACCTAGAGCTGCTTTCCTGCAGCCCCCAGGGAGCTGTGGAGAGGCAGAAGGAAAGCCAGCATTTCTGTGTAGCTATCAGGTTCAAAACTGCAGAAAGACAGAAAAGAGAATATCTAGTCTTGAATATGTGAACTTGATAAAACCAGAAACATAAAAATGTTTGTTTTATAAGTCTGGCTGCAGTATATTGCTATTTCCATACTATTTGGTAGTCTCATGGAATTAGTGGCCCTGTTACTCAATTATCATTACAATGATTCTACAAATATTAAGACTGAGATCAATTTGATTCAGTCTTTTGATGTAGTTCTAACCATTGTTTTCATTTTCATAACTAGTGTCATCCACAAATTATCATATGAATATTAAATACCTAAGTGCTGAGCAATTATTTATGAACAACTGGTGAATAAAACACACACTTAAAACCAATCAGTGTAAATTAGTAACTATATTGTATTTTAGAAAAAATATTTTTCTCCTCAAAGTTATTTTGGGGGGTTTGGTTTATCTGAACAATGGCCTAAGTCCTCCTTTCTGCCAGTAGATGTGGTCTGAGGCAGATTATTATTATTATTATTATTTTATAACTCACTTTATTGATTTCAGAGAGGAAGGGAGAGGGAGAGATAAAAACATCAATGATGAGAGAGAATCATTGATTGGCTGCCCCCTGCACAGCCCCCACTGGCGATGGAGCCTGCAACCTGGCATGTGCCCTGACCAGGAATTGAATTATGACCTTCCGGTTCATAGGTCAACACTCAATCACTGAGTCACGCCAGCCAGGCTGAGGCAGATTATTGAAAGCACAGTGAAGGGTAGGCTTCATTGCAATTTGTAGGCTCTGTTCTCCCTTGAAAGAATGCAAGCCAAACATAATTGCTCCAATTCACTGGACTCAGGCTGGGTTTCTTGCATAAAAAATAATAACAGAAGGCAATTAAACACATGAACAGACTGAGTAAAATTGCAGTGTGTTAACCCTGAAAGAGAACACACCTAAATGCCACTCTCGTGATTGTGCTATTTCAGAACATGTCTGCTCTCAAAAAATGTTGCAGATGAATGTCTTGAAGGAAATCTGGCTTCGTTTCGTTAACATATATAAACTGTCTATGTATAAATCCCAACAGCACATTCATGAAATTGAAGCAGCTTTTCATTCTTCTCCTTCTCCCAATTAAGATATTTTTCCTTTTGTATTATTCTTGATCATTATTCACCACACAAACCCAACAGAGATTTTGCCATTTTTTTGAAGTGAACATATCGAGATTTTATTGTCATAGGATAAAACAAAACATGAAGCTTAGAACTGGATCACTTGACCCTTTCTCTTCTTATCTCCTCCCAGTTCAAAATGCTTGCATCTCTTAAGAGCCAGCACTCTCTTAGGTCTGCAATTTGGCTCAAAGCATTTAAGCCTCAGCACAATCTTCTTTGTAGTTTCAGCCTTTTTTTGGAAAATCGACTTAGTCTGCTCGCCATAGCCACTCTGCTGCCTGTCACAGCGCTGCTTTCCCTGCATACACAGAGGATCCTTGCCCTTCTTGCACTGTGTTGCTTTTGTGGGGTTGATGCTTGCCACACGTTGTACAGAAAGTTCGGTGGGTTTTAGGAACGTTCCCCATGTTTGTGAGAGCGCTATCGACGGGGAAAGCTTGCCATTTTAAATTATAACAAACAACCCACGTGGCTTTAAAGTCAGGAAAATACTAGTAACTTGTTCATGTATATTTAACAGAGTCCCTGAACTCTAGTTGGTTGTAATGAAAGAGGTTTAGGACTTGAAGGCTCAGAGGGACAGAGACCAGGCCCCAGTATTGTTGGGAAACGGGGCAGAAGCCAGACAGAATCATGTTTTCCAATGTATCCACAAACCCTACCTCTGTGCACATTCACTTCCAGACTCCCTTTAAACTTGTGTTTCTTAAAATGTAATTTTGGTGCCCAACCAGGTTGGCCCAGCTGGTGTGACCTATGAACCAGAAGGTCATGGTTGGATTCCCAGTCAGGGCACAAGCTCCAGTTGTGTGCTTGGTCCCTAGTGTGGGAAGGGCGTCATGCATCCATGATCACTGTTGTTTCTATCTCTCTCTCTTCCTCTCTGAAATCAATAAAAATATACTTAAAAGTGTAAGTTTGGTGACTAAATTCTTATGTTTCCTGTACATCTATCTCTAAAATGGGAGTAAAGGTGAATGGAATGAAAGGAATATATTTCTAATCTTCCACTTATGGAGATACAAAAGTAAAATACACTTACAGTTGCGCAGTATTGATCTACTTCATATGAGTTTCCTTTTATAAAACTGTTTTACTGGCCCAGCTGGTATGGCTAAATGGTTGAGCTTTGACCTATGAACCAAGAGGTCATGGTTTGATTCCTGGTCAGGGCACATTCCCCAGGTTGTGGGCTCAATCTCCAGAGTGAGGTGTGCAAGAGGCAGCCAATCAATGATTCTCTCTCATCATTGATGTTTCTATCTCTCTCTCCCTCTCCCTTCTCTCGAGTCAATCTAATCTAATAAAAGAATACTATGCAAATTAACCATCACTCTGAGACACCTAAGCCAAGCCCCCCATCCTATCAGAGCAACAATATGTAAATTAACCTAGCCAAGATGGTGGCCTGCAGCCACGGAGCTAGAACAAACAGGAAGCTTCTGTTTGGAGGAAACTGCCTGCCTTGGCCGGCTCAAGGCAACAAAGTTTCAATTATACAAGCCACAGAGCTAAAGCAAAAGGAGGCTTCGTTGCCTGCCTAGGCAGGCTGTGGCTTCCACTCAAGGTAACAATGTTTCAATTATAGAAGATAAATAAACCCCAGAAACCTGCTTCCAGCCAGCCTCACTGGGACCTTGGGTCAATGGGAGTTGTGGCCAATCTGCAAACAGCCATCAGTTCCTCACCCAGGCTGCCCAGGCACACCAGTAGGAACCCAAACCCTGAAGGGGCTGTGGCCAGCTTGAAAAACGATCCTCAGCCCCTCACCCAGGCTGGCCAAGCATGCCAGCAGGTGGACATCCCCCGAGGGGTCCCAGACTGTGCGAGGCCACAAGCTGCGCTGAGCCCCTCCCCCCCCAGTGCACAAATTTTTGTAAAATTATATTTAAAAATAGTAATAAAATAAAACTGTTTTATTAAACTGGTATATAATATCAACAGATCAATAAAAATCTTAAAACACATATTTTACTTGGATCATTTGTAGAGTAATCATGTGCTTCAATGTGACTATCAAGATTGAAATAAATCTAGCCTCAAAAAAAAATTAGAAGATTCTCTCATGTTTATATTTTTCTTTCCAAATATTTTCTAGTTCTAGACAACATACAAGGAAATTAAGTGGTAAGGACAGTAAAGAAGTAATGAGTTATTCTACATTTGGAATTTTTTTTTCCTTTTAAAAGAGAGTATTGTTTCAGAGAACTAAGATCACCTAGAATTTGAACAACTGCTATAAATAGATTATCCAGAGCTACTTCTTTTGCCAAGGTAATGTGATTTCTCTTTTTCCCCTGGGCTAGTTTCATCCCAATTCTTTACTTCTTCTTTTTTGGTAAAAGTAAATCTTATTGTGGGAACTCCTTCCTTTCTCCCTCCCCAGCAATCTTGGTGACTGCTCTTGGTTGGGAGCTGTCCCCACGTAAGGCAGGGAGATGGTGGCAGCAAAAAAGACAAAAAAGTTATGGGAGTTGATCAACTCTCAGGTCCAACTTGTTATGAAAAGTAGAAAGTACGTGCTAGGGTACAAGCAGACTCTGAAGATGATCAGACAAAGTGAACCTGCTCATCCTCACCAACAACTGTCCAGTCTGGACAAAGTCCGAAACAGAGTTGCCAGGTTGGCCAAGACCGGTGTCCATCACTACGGCGGTAATGAGATTGAACTGGGCCCAGTGTGTGGAGAATACTACAGAGTCTGCACACTGATTATCATTGATCCAGAGGATTTTGATATCATTAGAAGCATGCCAGAATAGACTGGTGAAAAGTAAATCATGCAAAATTTTTCTTTAATAAAACTGGCCAGAGCTTGTTTTTTTGTGGGTTTTTTTAAAGTATATTTTCTTCTTCAGGTACTAAAACCCTCAGTTTGTTTTTATGAACTATCAGAGACTTGATTTATAGAAATAATTAAACAGATTGTATTAAATATTTTTGATAGGGTAATGGGGCACATTGCTCAGATATCTGATAACAATATTTTATTGACTTTTAAAAATAATTTTTTCTTTTTATTTATTTTTATTTTTTTATTTTATTTTTATTTTTAATTTTATCTTTATTGTTCAGATTATTACAATTGTTCCTCTTTTTTCCCCCATAGCTCCCCTCCTCCCATTTCCCACCCCAACTTCTGTCCTTGCCCCCCCACTGTCCTCATCCATAGGTGTACAATTATTGTCCATTCTCTTCACGCACCCCCAACACCCTTACCCCCGAAAATTGTCCATCCACTCCATTCTATACCTCTGATTCTATTCTATTCACCAGTTTATTCTGTTCATCAGATTTTTTATTCACTTGATTCTTAGATTCACTCGTTGATATATATTTGTTGTTCATAATTTTTACTTTCCTTTTTCTTCTTCCTCATTCTCAAAGGATACCTTTCAGCATTTCATATAATACTG
>PVJC01012358.1:0-39801 GCA_004026665.1 Murina feae
AACTTTATAATGTAATTACTTGTGAGATGTAAATGTACTGACCATGAGACACTGAAGGAATGTAAACTATAGAGTGACAGTGAAGGCTGTTTAAACTCTAACCCTTGCTCAAATTTGTAGCTTCCTTTAGTTTCTTGTCAGGTGACATTTGTACAGTTTGGTTTTTTATCTTCATTTTATAAAACCAATATCAAACTACTACTTTAAAACTATTTCTTTAGATTGGTGTAATATGCCATAACAGTCACAGAAGATGTCTAAGAAGACATAAGAAATCTTTTTCCTTGATATGTTCTTACTGAGGTTTTATAAAATTGCTGTAATTTTCTAGTGAGCAGGTTCATCTATATGAAGTGAATCTTAAGTCATGCATAAAAATCTAAAGAAGCTGTTGTGATGGTCTCTTTAACTGTGTATGGGCTAAGGTTCCAAGAATAATCCCAGCTGCAACTCACTGGATGGTCCTTCTGCATGTTACTCCGTATCTTCTGTCTTATTTCAGAAGCTGCTGTAGAATCTGTCTTTCCCAGTTTCATGATCACTTTATCTACATGGCGTTTGGTGGCTTGCAACAGATTTTCCATGGTGGGCCAAAGGTCATTAGGCTTTGAGAGATCCAAAACAAGAACAATAGAAAATGTCCTAAAGAAATAAAAAAATATTTTAAAGAAGACTCAAAATAATTACCATTGTGAAACCCTATTATACTGAAAGTTATTATAAGAATAAGATAGATTAAGAAAGAAAAACACATAGCAATTTTCTAAGACAAGAAAACAAAACGAAACCCAAAAAATAAAACCAGCACCAAAGTTATAGGTTACTTATTTGAGTGCTTTTTTCAGTGATATGTGTGGCACTGGAGTTTTTGGTTGAACTGATAATAATTTGGTTTAAATAATTTGCAAGCAAATTTGGTCCAACAATGCATGTTTAGATCCAATTTTACTATGTGTTCCAAAGAAGGGAAACTAAAATAATAATAACAGCAGCACAACAGGTAAAGGAGAAGAAAACAGGTTAACTGGTGGACCTTGTTTAAAGCAAAAGAGAAATGAATTGTTCAATTTTTTCGAAGATTAAAATTTGTGTTTCCAATGCATTGGAAATACTTGTGTTACTTTTATCTTCATAGCAAATGACAGCTAAAAATGTTAACACAAAGCAAAAACAACCCAACCTCTTAAAACAGAGAATCAGGCACAGGAGATGCGCTATTATAATTTACCTAAAGTCTGTGGACACGTTCAATGCATCTGTAGTTATTTTATGAACAGTCATTTTAAAGACAATTCTAACAGCAGTTGGAAATATTATTTTCTCCAGTTGCTGGGTTGTGTCCAACAAAAGGAAATTATGTGTCAAATTAATTCCAGTCACAAAACACTCTGAGAATTGCAAGTGCATGAGGAGTGAAATGTTTTCCATGAATTCTTTAACGACTCAGCAACCTACTTTGGACCCAGGCCTATGGCTCCCCTTCCCTGTGTTCATAACCTTGACCCCTCCTCTCTCCTAAAGCAGGCCCCAGCCGCTGTGGGGTTCCAGGGAAAGGAAGAGCCAGAACTCACAAGGTCGGGTGTTAGAGAAGCTGTGGAAAGATTTGGCTTCCTACAGAAATCAGAATGTCCAAAAGCCCCGTGGACCCAAACCCTGTTAGGCCTAGAAATGGCAGGTGAGGTAATGTAACGAGGTAATGCGACAGTCGGGGTCAGAACTGGAGGCCGCTCACAACCCGGTGAGAGCCCAACTCCTTTCGGCCTCAGGCCTCACTAACTGGCAGCTCAGGTTCCTTGGGCTCCTCCCACCCTCACCAGCTCTTCTCCACTACCCTCCCATGCATAGCTACCCTAACCCCAGGCAGCTTCATTTTCTCTGTTAAAGGAGGACAAATGGAAAGCTAGTTAGCAGTAAAATTCCCGAAGAGTAATGTCATGGTTATAAGTGAGAAAGCAAAATCTAAATATACATATAAAACATCTAAAATCTGTACAAAATATATTTACAAACCCTGGAAACACTGATAGAAATACCTTGACATGTTAGCAATGATTACTCTCTTATGTGATGATTATGGATGCTCTCTCTTTGTACCTGTCAGTATTTCCCCCAGCTTTCTATAAGAGCATACATTAAAATTATGTATTTTTAAAAGCAAAAAAATCACTGGACAAATAAGGCTCACATTACCTAAAGTCAGCTATGGAAAAACAATTGTCCTGTTAATAAGAAATAACTCTATACCCTAAATATGTTAGTGGCTGAAATAGAATAAATATCAGGTCCTTTGTATTTGGTCCATGTGTCAAGAAATCATTTGTGTTAAACATTGACAAAAGTAAGATATTTCAAATTTTTTGTTTTTCCTTGGATAAGACAGTTCCTATGAACACTGTGAGAAATGTCACAATTTTCCACATCTGATTTGGCCAATATATGGGAGGCACTGTCAGGAAAACCAAAGAGTTTGAGGTTTCCCCCAAAGTTCTATTTCTTTAAGATCGCAAATAGAGGGACATTCTCCCTCCTCTAACTCATCATTTTCCCTTTGCAGATATAATATCCAGCCAAAGGAAAAAATTCAGGGCAGAGAGCTAGCTCTCACTTGGATGAGTACTGGAAAAAAGGAAGCTTTTCACATTCATTTCTGCAAAGTGAATTCACTGCCCGAGTATTATTTGACATATTCTTGTTTTTTGTTTGCAAGCTTGCAAAATATGTTACTAGGTAGAATGCCAGCTCTCTCATTTCAGCGAAGGCCAGAGGCTTAGTTCTTTTTAACTCTCTTTGAAGCATTACAGTTTAAGCACATAGAAAGGAAGTGAGCATAAGCCTACAGCAACATAAAACTGTCCCCCAAAATTCTGACTCACAAAAGCCTACTCATATTCCCATAGGCATAACTGACTGGGTGCTTACTAACTACTGCTCCTGGGGCTGGCTCACTTACCTTAAGTTGTCACTTGTGATCGGTATGCTGATTAAGTCCAATAAAGAGGTTCCTCCACCTAGTTCCCAAAAGTGAGCAATATCTTTTGGCTGAAAAAAAAAACACAAACAACACAAAACAAAAACAGTTGTTTTTTTTCTTTAAAGTAATTTTTTTGAATTTGAAATACTTATAGACACAAATGCCTTAATTCTAATAATTCTTTAATAGAAGACAAAAACACTGCCCCAATTCTGTAAATAGCACAATGTAGCAGACACTTACTCAAAAGCAATATAAAAAATAAGTAGTTGAAAACATTCGGTATCATCTTTTTGAAAACAGTTATGATTCTAGATAGAAATAAAATCGTTCAATAGGAAAACATCCTGATTTAGGGATGGAGAGGCTCACAAAATCAATCAGACATACAGATAGGGCATGGGGAAATGGGACAGACAGATGGCAGTCCCTGATGCAGACCAGGGTTACCTGAGCAAGGATCTGTGCCTGATGCCCCTGGGGAATCTGACAGGCAGGCTCTCACTGGCAATAAACAGCTGCTTCCCTGTTTATGGGACTCTTACGCACGAGGGGATGAAAGGGCCAGGCAGCTGGGAATCAGGACCATGACAAGCTCCCTAGACTGCTAGCCAGTGACAACTCTACTTCCACTCTGATGCAGAGTCGCCGTCAGGACACCAGCATTGTGAGGAGCTGCCAAAGAGCTTCCATGTAGAACTCCCAGGGAACATTACATTTAGAAAGACATGGATCTTCTAGAATGAACATGGACAAGCTCAACTTCACCGCGCAAAGTTTAGAGGGGGAAAAATAGGTGGAAAAGCATCACATGAGTGTTTAATGTATCTGCTAACCATGAACTTGGAAGAGACAGCAAGGTCATTAAAGCAAGTTTTAGATGAATATATATATTTGACAAATCAACATCTCATAATCACTAATGTCATTTTTGCTGTTGATATCTGAATTATTGATGCCTGTGGGGGGAGTAATTTTGTCATTGGGAAATGTCAATTGATTTACAATTTGATGAAAGGATGTTTTTAGAGCTCTCCTCAAAAGTTAAGATTATGAAAGTTGTCTCTGTTTCCATTTCTAAGTTTATCACTCATGTCAAAGTTCATGTGAATAACAAAAATAAAGTTCTCCTGTATCTCAATATCTTGTTTTTTCTTTTCTTTTTAATTTCACAGTTTTAATAACCAACTCTCGTTGCTGAATTCAGGAAGAAGCATCAGGCAGTTTTAACTCTTTACACACTGCTTAATCATCAGAATCTGGACTAAGTCAATCTATAAAAATTTGCCTGTGCTACAGAAGTGGGACCATCTCTTCCAGACTGTCCTTCTATACAGTTAACTTTATTTAAGAAAGGGCCTCTTTTCCTGTGAGGACTCCAAAAGAAAATTTGATTTAGGCTTTAAAAAAAATATCCTCCTCGCAAATGCTATAAATTCTCCCTCTACCCTGAATAATTTCTAACTTTCCTTTGAAGAGACATTAAAACAAGTGAAAATAGGATTTTAAACAATTAGGGCCTACAGTCTAAAATAGTTTTACCAACTTCAGAATATATTTTCTAGTAATTTGCTTTTTTTGAGCTGTATATTTTCATAAATATTCCACAGGTCAAACATATTTTTAAAAAAATTTTATTGATTTTTTACAGAGAGGAAGGGAGAGGGATAGAGAGTTAGAAACATCGATGAGAGAGAAACATCGATCAGCTGCCTCTTGCATACCCCCCACTGGGGATGTGCCCGCAACCAAGGTACATGCCCTTGACTGGAATAGAACCTGGGACCCTTGAGTCTGCAGGTCAATGCTCTATCTACTGAGCCAAACCGGTTAGGGCCCAAACATATTTTTAGAAGATTTTTTTGGGAGACACAGAAGGTAACTCACATACTCTCATTTGAAAGAAGAAAAAGTCACATTAATACAATTAATAAATTATGCCCCCAAACCATACAATAAAGTTACAAAGGAATCTTATAATAGCATTTTAAGACACAACGAATGAGAAGGCCAAATATTTTCAGTTTGGGTTAGCTTTGTATCTGCTGAGTTGCATTTGAAGTTTAAAAGTACATAGCCATCTGGGGGAAGGTCAAGGGGGAAAAAAAAAAGGGAGACATATGTAATACTCCTTGTAATATTTTAAGCAACAAAACAAAATTGAAAAAAAAATAAAAGTACATAGCCATGAAGTGTACAGCCTGACATATTTACTGATTGTAGATAAGATGGAGAATGTAAAACAAAGTCAGCATTATTACTTCTCTGTCTGTGGGCCTAGCAATATCACTTAAAAAGACACTCACTGTGTTATGCCCTTTAGCTTTTCTTCCATATGTATATTCCAAGGCTAAGGTTGGTTTTGGTGGCTCATCCCTATACAATAAAGACAGATAGAATTACCATTATTTTCTTATGCTATCATCTTACCTGATAAATTTTTGCTTCCTCTTAAAACTTTAATCTACTAGTGGACAAGTTACCTTGTATAATACCATGGAGGTAAAAATGATTTTAAATTATATAAAAAAATCAGTAAGCCTTCAAAACACCATCCTGAAGGATATTAGTAGCCGCTGCAGGGGTGAGTAACAGTGCTTGCGTGACCCGGTAGCCCCTAGAGACACTGCTGGGCCAGCAGAGGGGCAGTGGGGCCGGCAGTACTGATGGCTGTTAGGGCACAGGCTCTTCCGCATCCAGGCCAGGTGGAAAGCACTGACCTCAGGGTCTTGCTATGGGGAGTGGGGAACCTAATGACTATTAATTTAATGAATCCATCAGTGGAGACTTAAATACAGTGCTCTACCTTAAATCACAGCTCTAATGTGGGCATCATTTATCTACTGAGAACTGCCAACAAATGACACTAGTGAATCCTAAACATCGACAAATGATTTGAAAAATATTAAAATCATCTTATGAATTATTTACACTACAGCTTACATTGCTTGGTAAGCAGTCTTATGGTTTATTTGTTTGTTTGTTTTACTCTAGGAGCAGCATATAACATAAATTGGTAATCTTAACCATTTTTAAGTGCACAGTTCAGTAATGTTAAGCATATTCACATGGTTGTGCAACCACACTTCTGAACTTTTTCATCTTACAGAACTGCAACTTCAAACTCACTAAACAACTCCCCATTTTCTCCTCGCTCCAGCCTCTGGTAAGCTTCCTTGTTTCTATAAATGACTAGACCTCATATAAGTGGAATCAGACAGTACTTTTTTTGTGACTAGCATATTTCATTTAGCATATGTCTTCAAGGATCCATGTTGTAGGATTTCGTTCCTGTCTAATGCTGAGTAATATTAGCATTCAACCATTTTTTAATTTGGAGGATAAAAATAACTTTAATTTGTGATTTATATATTTATGCTTATTGAATATTTTGTATGTCATTCCTGTACTTTTTTCATTTATATATATGGAACACTTGGTTCTATTTCTTGTAAGATAAGAATTTCCTTTATGAAATAAAATGCTGCTTTTAAGACAATTTAAAAACTCTAATATTTAACCTACAATTTGAAGAACTGTCCTTTTTCTCAGTAGATTATCAAGGAGCCTAAATTCGTAATTTTCAATTCAATTCAGATGTTGTCCTAAGCTGATGTGCTGGATGACGTATTTGTAATGAGAAACACACCTGCCCTGAAAAGAGCCATGGCTGCTGGGATGGAGGGGGAGGTAGGTATCTCTGTGGATGGTTCTTCTAAGAAACAATTCTGCCGACGAGGAATTACAGGAAGTCAACATTCTATGATTTGTATTCTTTAATAATATTTTGCAAATGAATGCTTCTTTAATGTGACCTTAAGACTAAATTCCATCTCTCTTGATGTTTTTGAGAAGTTTATAAGAAAGGCACTGAAATAAAGGGAACAGAGAAATACCCCCCCCAAATTGGTGGGAGGCTTTCTTTATCAACTTCCCATAATATCTAGCCATTATAATCCTAAATCTTAATCTGATGTCAGAATAAAAGGTTAAGAGTACAGAAAACAAATGGTAAAGTGTACTCTTTGAGGACCAATATTCTGCTTCAAAATTGTATCCATGAGTAATTTAAAGATTCTGACTAACATTCAAATAATCATGGGCTAGATAGAATAAAAACAATTAAAATACCACAGTAGTATAGCCAAAAAGAAAGTACTAGCACAGGCTGTGTAGTCATGTTAATTTCTCCACAAATAGGAAAGTCCAGTATTAATGCTGTATAATTTTTTTTTTAGTTACTGTTGGTTTTATTTTTTAAAGAAGATCTTAAAGACCATACTAAGGGTTCACTAAGAATTATTTTGTTTGTTCCTCAAAATTGTTCTCCTTCCCTATGTCTTTTAGTATCTAACTTGCCTTATACAAGCAAAAAATGTAGTCTAAATGTTAACATAACACTTACCTGTCAAGAGATCTTAGAATAATAGTAGTCTTGCCCTAGAAATTAAAAAAAGCAATACTGTGTTAATGTCATCCATATGTAAAATTTTACTATTGCTCATAGTTGTGGCCCAAAATAGCTTTTTAATTACTTGAATGATAAATTACCTGGAAACTAGAAACTTTCAGAATTGTTCCCAAGTTTGATAAGTGGAAAAAGTTAACTGTCAACTTTCCATCACAGTGTAGTAACTACACTGCTATTATTATAATTATAAAGCCCCTTGGATGACAAGTACTAGCAAATCATACCTCACTTTAGTGGTCAACTTGTCAGCTGTCTTAAAATTTCTCTTTACTCATCAGTGCTAATTACTGGTTAAGCTGATGATTAGTGTCTTCTAAAATGTTTGAATTCTAATTGTTGAAGTGGAAATAAAGAAAAAAGATAACATACAAATAAAGAACATGTTGCAAATATGTTCAAAGTAAGTAATCCAGATACTTGGTTAGAGTATTTTTTGTTTTATTTCTAGAGGATATACTTATTCTAAGTATTTTTTTTAGGACCACATACATAAATTATTTTAACATAATTAAAAAATACAAACAGACCGTAAAAAAGGGCCCAATCTAATAAAATTAAGGACAAAACCAATAGCATAAATGAAAGACTTACAGATCTCAAGCTCAACCTTAGTGAATATGGTTATGTGATTACTAAATTTTTCTCTTTTTTCTTTATTTTATTTTTTTCCATCACCATTTACATTTTTCTATACAATAAAACCAAAGCTCAGCATCTGGAAAAAGAGAAGCTGGCAGACCTGCTCTAATGCATTGTAATGAAACAAAACCTCAAAATTTCTGTTCCATCCTGAGAATTACACATTAAAATAATTGTAGTTAAGAGTTACTGAGATAATGACAGATAGAGAATCCATGACTGACATAGAGTCCATGACAGAGAAGACACAGCTGAAAGAAATGAAGATAAAACTGAAACAGATACTCAGGGAGACAGGGTGGTTGCCATTAACTATTTGACGAGCTATTTTATAATATTTGAAAATTTAGCAAATAGAAGAGGAATTCGATTTATTCGCATAGTTTATGGGTTAGAATTAGGATCAATGGTGGAAATTATAAACGGGAAGTTTTCTAATAACTAGGAGTTAACAAAAATTGAAACAGGCTACAATTGTGGAGGAGCTCCCCCCCACTACTTCTGGAGATGTTCAAACTCTAAAACCACTGTTTGCAGTAGCCCTTAACCTTTTTGGGAGGTGTTAGAATGCTGGGATATTCTAATTTCCCCCCCCCCAAAAAAAATGCACTGATACACAATCACACCATTTTGCATACATTCTAGGGAGTTCACTGACCCCAGGAAGTACCTCTATGGTCCCCAGGGTTAAGAATCCCTATTGTAGAAAACTAGAACATCTCTAAGTTTCCTTCAACTTCTGTGATCCCAGTAAGTGATGGTTAACTATATCATACCTATATGGTTCATGTTGGTATTATCTATGTGCTTATTTCAGTTGTACAAGGGGTCATCAGGTTAGCATTTATGGTGCCTTTGTGCAAATTGGGAAGAGATGGCTCCTCCGGGCAGTCTAATTAGAAACAAGTGCCCCTTCCTCCAAGCTGCTGTGGCCCACGTCAGGGCACACCAATGACAAGTGTTCAGGCCGGATGTGAGGACCCACTCACCCAGAAGCACGACACCCTCAGATGGCGCATAACCAGCTCAGATGTAACCAGCAACCCAGAGACTCATCAGATGGCTCAAGAGTTGAAGTATCCACATTTTAATCAAAGTATTAATAGAAGTTTTACCCCTAGTTGTTAAATCACCACAATACTTGGAAAAAATTAGGAAAAATTACCCCATTTTTACTGCCAATGAAGAACACCGATTTTTCTCCAATTTCAGCTCCATCACCTTCATTTCCGTTACTCTCCCGTTTTTCCACTTCAGCTTTTGCAATTTCCCAGAGCGTTTCACTAAATGAGAGGCGGGAAAACAAAATTCAGAGAAACAAGACTCCTTTCCATGATTTATCTCAAGCTCAGAGCACTTTCATTTCAGTCAGATTTATAAAACGAATCAGCATTATTTTCTGGAGGACAATAAACTGGTAAAACTGCTGAAGATTATTCATTTTCTTTGTACTCGTTCCTCAGAGAATGCTGACCATGATAGGCAAAGCCTTTTGCACCAGACTTGGAGGGTTTCTTATTCTGGCGCTTCTGGGTGAGGCTGAAAGCTGTATGTGTTAGCTTCTCAGGCACCTATGAATATCCAACTTTGGGAAATACATACCTTGAAAAACAGCACCTAGGCAAATGGGGGAAGGTGTGAAACCAGTATACCAAAGAATCTCTGCTCCCTCAACTATTTCTATTTTTTAAATGATATTTTTAGCTCGGGATTCCCTTATTTTTAATACAGAAAATATAAAGAAGAAAAAAAGAATCACCCAAAATCACGTTTTGAAAATCACTCTTTCATTCATATCTCTACATGCGTATATAATTTTACACAAATACGATTACATCATTTTTTAAAATTAAAGCTTAACGTGAAAAATGGAGTATTGAACTAAAAAGAGTGAGCAAGATCTGATGTGTTGTAAGCCTGAATCTGCTACTTTCTACATATGCCAGCTTGGGCAAATGAGCCAACTTCTCTGGATCCTGCATTCCTTTATTAGTTAAGCAAATATTTACTGGGCACCTAATATTTGCAGGTTTCTGAGCTGGTCCCCAGGCTCACCTGTTTCTTCATCTTGAAAATGCTAATAAAAAAGAATACCAACCTTATAAGATTGTCATGATTGCTTATTAAAATGTGTCATTTAGTTTAGGGCTTGGCCAATATATAACTATTAAGGACTTATAATAACTGTTATTCAAGAACCAAGGATGGCCCTCACCGGTTTGGCTCAGTGGATAAAGCATTGACCTGCCGACTCAAGGGTCCCAGGTTCTATTCCGGTCAAGGGCATGTACCTTGGTTGCGGGCACAACCCCAGTGGGGGAGTGTGCAGGAGGCAGCTGATCGATGTTTCTCTCTTATCGATGTTTCTAACTCTCTATCCCTCTCTCTTCCTCTCTGTGAAAAATCAATAAAATATATTACAAAAAAGAAAGAACCGAGGATGAAGAAAGGAGCTAAAACAGGTGCCCCTATATGTTTGCACTAAAATTCACACATGCATCTCACAGGTGAGCCCCTCGGAACTCAGCCCAGGCTCGTCTGCTCTTTATTTACATGCCATTCTCTCAAAGCGTGAGTATTTGCTTCCCAGCTCCCCAAAGAGGGGAGAGAAGGAGGTGCTGCACCCAGTGTTGCCACTGGTGGAAATTTGTACCGATAGCCAGAACTTTCAAATCGTAACCAATGACCCGTAGCCTCCACAGAGATCCCCCTGCCAGTCCACAGGTGAGAAAACCCGATTCACGCCGCTCTGTGCCGGACTCCCGGAACCCCGTCTCCTGCACGTCCTCACACGTTGTTCAGAGAGGGCTTAGGGGTGGCCTTGAGAACACGACCTTAAAACTGGCACCGGGGAATGGAAGAGCTAAAATGTACTCGACAGGCATCCACATCCCCTCCTCCCCCGCCCCCTCGCTTTTAAACAGGATCCTACACTATTGCTGCCGCAGGTCCCCCCTCGTTCACCGTTTTTGTGAGCCCTGCACCAGGAGGGGGTCCCCAAGGAAGTGGCTTTGGGAACCCCTGCTCCTAGGGCATTACACTCCCATTACACTCCCTGGTCCGCAGGAAACTTTTATTAAGTGCATGGTTGCAGTTGAATGTTTCAAAATCTCTTCCTTTCTACCCGGGGAACTTTCGGCAGAATCCACATGCGCAAGGGCAGTTCCCATCCAGGTACGGGCTGCAAGCAGGACAGACCTACAATTTTCTCCCACTATCGGGTCCCGCGAGGGCTCCCCTCCCAAAATATACCTCCACGGGCTCTCCCTCCCCGCCCCTTCCGCGCCAGGGTGGGAAAGCAGGGGTGCGGGGATACCTGGGCATAGCGGCTCTGCAGCCCCAGAGTCCCAGCTCCGCTTAGGGCCCAGTTTAGAAATTAGACCGCAAACTCCGAGGTGGGCCCAGGCGAGCAGGCTCTTCGGTTGCCATGGGAGCGACGTCACAGGCTGGATTGCGTGCAGAAGAAGGGCTTTATGGGAAATGTAGTTCTCAGCGTTCTTTTTCAAGTCGCAAGCAAGCTCAGCCTCATCTCCCAGAATGTGCAAGAACGAAGTGACACGTGGTAACAAACCCTTTGATCTAAAAGTTCTCGGCTGCAAGTGTTTTCTTATTAAAGAAAAAAATTCTATTGAGTACCGAATATATGCCAGGACTCTCTCTCTATTCATTCTCCCTCCCTCCCCCGCCCCCTCTCCTCTCTTCAGGTCGTTTTCTCTTCCCAATAGCAGTAATTTGGGAGTGCAGAGTGAAGCAATCTCCCGAGCCATTTTCTAGTGGCAAAGAATATTATGATTTTTGTATTTCCCAACTATCTGCTTATTTAGTTGTTTCAGGTTTTACGCAACAGCACACTATTTATTAACAGGTTAATAATGTCAGTGCATCTCCACAATATTTCATTTACTTTACCTCCGTACAATAATAAGTATTGATTTATTACTATATGTAAAACTGTGTGCTACACAGAGTAGGAAATGAAGCGATGAGTAAGATAAGATCTTTACCCTTGAGAAAGATATACAATAGTAATTAAATAACCCAAAGGAAGCCAGTGATATAAACTTTTGCAGAGGTCCCCAAAATGACTAAGAACAAGTGACTATGCCCAGTGCTGTTGGTGGAACATTCATGGCAGTGGCAGTAGTTGATCTGTCTTGAATGCTGAGTAGACCCAGGCTTTCCAGCTCAAGATATCCTGGATATTTGAAGGAGATACTCTCCCTGTACCCTTCTGCCGTTGGCTTGGTTTCCTATGGTGTTATGTTCAGGAACATGGACCTTAAAGTGAGATAGACCTGGATATAAATCCTGACTTGGCCACACTGTGGACATTTGTGTCTTGTTTTGGAGTTATTTGCTAATAGATATTGCCTTAGTAAGAGTTTTTGCTTCTTGCCTATTACTGAACCCCAAAATACTTAAAGCATACAATGAAGATTTTTGGACTGATGTTGATTATAAATATGCCTTCAGAATCATTGTGATTGTTCAACTTAGGTAAAATTATAATATGAAGCAAGTGTTTATCTCATCTTTTCACCCCAGCCTCTGCCCAGGCCCATCCAACTCCTCACTGCGGGACTGACCTTCCCACTTTTCCACTTAAATGCCCAAGAAAAGCCTGAGGTTTGGTCCCACTGAAATATGGATGAATCTCACTTTACCCTAAATATCCACGTGTAGACTTTACATTAATTTGGAGTTTAAAATTACTCACGCAGCAGTAAAACCCCTTTCTTCTTTTAGGGAAGAGAGAATAGGGGAGAAACGTGAAAGGAGATGCAATTTCTACATGAGCCATGTGGCAGAGAAACTTCTGTTATTCCTGTTCCCCATTCCTCCCATTTGTCCCTTTAATCCGAAGCCTTGGCTGCACAGACATTAGCCCAGAGACTGCACTGAGGGAGTCTGAATTCCCTGGCAGTTGGGGGGGGGGCAGGGGGGGAATACACGGGTGAAATGTGTTCTTGGCATCCCAGGAACATGGAAAGCCTTTTTCTGGAGAAATAGGGTGATCCATGGTGGTTAGTGCTTCAGGATTATACTTCCGTAAAATTATGGGTTAAATGTGTTGTTCCAGGAACCTTGACCACCTTTTTTTTTCCTATTAAAAAGAAAACCTCCAACCAACCAACCAACCAATATACACAATTTTAGAACAAAGATTCTATAAATTGTGACTAACTTTACTTGCAAATGGAGAGGTAAATTCATTTCCAAGCTCTGGCAGTGTTTGACTTTAAGGACACACACGCAACCTAGAACCATTCAAAGTAAATTTTTAGAAAACAGTCCATTCAACTCATCTATATGCAGTAAGCTCCCTTAAGGGGTTAATATGAAATCATGGGAGAAACCCATGATTTATATATATTGTATATGTGTCAATATGCATACACATGTATTAAAATTATAACTTGCCCAAACAGCTTCCTTTTATATGGATAAAACAAGGCAACACTGAAGACAAAGCATGAATACAAGAGAAAGAGGTAATAACTACCATTTTCACCATGAGTACACCTTAGTTTTGACAATGAAAACATTAGCTACTTCTTTAAGATTATTCAAAAAATAATGCTCAAAATGGGTTTTGTAAGTCATTTATTATGATTGAAAGGTAAGAAAATGATAGGAGACACATATTACAATTAAACATGTAACACTATTCTCTTGTAGCCAATCATAATAACATAGTTTTAATTTTTTAATGTCTAAGTAATTTTCCAGAAAATGAAATTTTCACATCATCAGTTATAGAAAATCGACTTCTTTCCATCAAAATACTTTATCTCTGCTCTATCAAAAATGAATACCGAGTCTAGGGTACTAAGGTTCAAGCTAAGCCTTCACAAGTTGTTTAAATTAGAGTTAGGGTTGCTTACCAAATGGTGAACTAACTATTGCCTGGGAATAAAGTTCTCACACGCATTTAACCGCTCTGCCAAGCTTTGGCTCACCAACTAATGATTTCTAAATAGTTTTCTGGGAACTTAAAAACTCTGTTGTATCCCAGCCAAAAAGCCTCCTGAGAGTCATCCCAAACGAGTAACCAGTTTATTCTCAAAAACGAATTTGCTTACACAATAAGTGGTTGTGGCTCAAAAGATTTAGGGGAAATAGCAAGTGGAAATCTCTTTCTATGGTTTGTTGTTGCTGCTGTTCTTGTTTTGTCATTACCAATAAAGCAACATCTCACTTAAGCAGCACGTTTCATGCCTCTGTCCTTTCTAGGGATGCTAGCATGGGGTGGAACATTCGTAAAAGGCTTAGTGTGGGAACAGTACACTGCCACAGGGAGAGAGGGACAAAGAGGAAAACATGAAGGCTCTGCCAACAAATTAATTTAAGCAGCTAACATTTTTTCCCCAAATTGGTTTAAAAAAATACCATACACAAAGAGATAAATATGTCCAAAAAATAAATACAAATATTCTACACATAAATAAAATTAAGTATACTGATTACTATCGCAATTAAACATCTTACAATTTCCATGTCTTATCACAGTTTCATAGTTATCAAGAATACTAATTACTATGTCCTGACACATACTTACAATGTACTGAGCATTTATGGAACCTAGTAAAAGAATATATTTCTAGGCTCTTTCAACTAAAATTTCACCTCCTTTGACAGAAATATTACTTTCTCTTTTCTTATAAATATACTAGAGGCCCAGTGCACAAAATCCATGCACGGTTAGGGTCCCTAGGCCTGGCTGGCGATCAGGGCTGATCTGTGGGGCGACCAGCGGGGCAACTGGGGGGCTCCTGCTGGCACCCGCCTTGGCTGGCCTGGGGCCTGCGGGCTAGGGGCAGCTTCTGTGTTGAGCGTATGACCCCTGGTGGTCAGTGTGCGTCATAGTGACCGGTCCACCGTTTGATTTGCATATTAGGCTTTTATCATATAGGATTTTGGGGAACTTATTTTCAAACTACAATGAAAAAGGACTATATGAGGCAAAAATTTAAGAACAGTCTTTGTTTTCAAAGACATTAACAAAGCAAGGTCAAGATGGCCCAGCACCAAATGCAATGAAATGTGGGCAATATTCCAGTAAACTCAGGCTCTGTTGACAACCAAGGAATGTCAGGAATCACCGTCTCGTTTTAAATTTTATACTCTAGCAATCTGAAAAGCTGACAGTGTATGCTTCCTAATACCACATAGGAAGTTCTGGTTATCTAACTCCTGTTTTTTCACACAATGATTCATCGGGCCAGAAGATTTACTGAACTTGCTCTAAAAATTTATACATAAACACCATCCTGCAGCTGTTTCTTACACTGTGCACTCCATTTCTTTCCAAACACATTAATTAAAATACATTTAATTACAGTACTTAGTTTTTTGGCAGTATTTCCAAATATTCAACTGGTTTGCCAAATGAGAGTTTGGAATCTCCCTTTCTAAAGATTGCCAGAATATTTTTTAAAAGAAGAAGAAGAAAAAACAACACAAAAACCATATTGCATGATGTGTCTGATAGCAAGCAAGAAAGGAAAGAGAAAAAAAAAAATTACAAATTCTAACCTATTTAATCCAGGAGAACATCAGTATGCGTGCAAATTTGGTGTTTTATGTGTTATTAGCATTCATTTGAATATTTATGAATAAAACAAATAACCTCCATTTTAAAAATCAGGAATAGGAGTATGTGGGTGCCATGTTGCCGGGATGTAAATAAACTTATTTGGAGCAGATGCAGCCACTGCTTAGAGGATAGGGAGTGAATGTTCAGGCCCCCCACACTTTCAGAGTAAAGTGGGGCCCTTGGTTGGTCTGCTGCTTGAGAGAAAGGGCTGGCTTCCCATCGTCCTGGCGTGGGGTCCCTGGTTCCGGGCCGACAGCAGCGCTGGAGCAGAGAGGTGGTGAAATGCAGCCTTTTGCTGATGGAAATTGTTTATGTAACTGGCAATCAAAAGAGTGATTTCAAGAATCTAAAACAAGAAAAATAGAACTGTTATGCCCCTGAGGAGAAGTTCTCATTATTTCCAAAAGAAAGTGTTAGCTATGGTGGTCTCTATTAGCAAGTGCCCAGGCTACCAGCATTCTCTTCTACGCAGATCAAACAATGAGGTATTTACATGGTAGCATGTAAGGTTATTTACTGCATTTAGTTAGAGACCTTCGTTTGCTAAAAATAGTAAAGAAACAAGTGTGTTTTAATTATAAAATCTCAATCTTCCCACTAGTGGGTCGGTAAAGTGAATTGCGCCAAGAAAATATAAGAATACATATAAAGTTCCTTACAACTTACACCAAGGCCACTTATTTTGAAACTTCTGTATAGCAAGCACTGGGCTAAATACAATTCCTTCATTTAATTCTTAAATATACAAACAGACAAAAGGTAGCATCATGCCATTTAATTTTTAGATGAAGAAACCAAGGCTTTAAAAAGTAGAGGTAAGCCCTGACAGGTTTGGCTCAGTGGATAGAGCGTCGGCCTGCAGATTGAAGGGTCCCAGGTTCGATTCCGGTCAAGGGCATGTACCTTGGTTGCGGGCACATCCCCAGTGGGGGGTGTGCAGGAGGCAGCTGATCGATGTTTCTCTCTCATCGATGTTTCTGACTCTCTATCCCTCTCCCTTCCTCTCTGTAAAAAATCAATAAAATATATTTTTTTTAAAAAGTAGAGGTAAGCCAGAATTTGGAGCGAGGGTGTTTGACTCTGCGTGCAGTCTGTTTTCTCATCTGGAACTTAGACTTTGCACAATAAATGTTTTAGTATGAAAGAGCACTAGCATAAAGAGTTGGTTCAAAGAATTCTACTCACCTTGGGTTTTGCCATGGCAAAAAGTAATTTCTCTGTTGGTTTGTCCTTTGAATGTGTATTGTTAATGACCATCATAAAGTCATCTTGATATCCTCCAAATGTCATTAGACTCTTGTACACATAGCTGACTATTAACCTCTTCAAAGAGAAATAAATGTTATACACTCTTTATTTTCAAAGAAAGATGAGAAGTGATTAATAGCATATCTCCATTAAATGTTGATATTAATTAATTATGATATAATACAAACATTTTTCTTAAAGTCAAATTTACTGTGATCCAAAATAGATAGTAGTATACTAATTTTATTTATCATTTACCTTTATAACTAAATTAACTAAAGATTTTGAAACCAATAACTCACTTTAGGAAAATGAGAAAATACAGGAAGAAAATAAAAAGCGTCTATTCCAGCATCCAGGGGGAAGCCGCTGTTAATGTTTTTGTATATGTCTACATATACATATATATTAGGTTTAACCATATGAAACTGATACTTTTTAAGCTAAAACATGTTAAATATGGGCAAATCCATATGATTTATGCTGATTTGCATACTTTGATTTACACCAACGGGAGTAGTATCTTGCACACTGCTGCTTTTTTAATTTAACTACATATTGTGAAAATCTTTCCATGACAACAAAAGTACTTGTATAACGTCTTTAAAATTATTTTATAGAACATTTCTTATTTAACTAAACTCCTATTACAGAACATTTAAATCATTTTTACTTGTCACTAACTTAAGCAACACTCCAATGCATATTTTTCAACCTATTTTGTAATACACATATGTCATTATTCCTTTGGTTACAAACCTCAGTAGCTGGAATTGCTATCTCAAGAAAATAAGGACACTATTTAGAATATTTCCAAACTCCTCCAGAAAGGTTAATACCCATTTATGTACCTAGCACCACAGTCCTGCTAACACTAAATATCATTTTTTGAATCTCTGCCACTTGACTGGTGAAAAGTAGAACCTCACTGTTTTCAATTGAATTTATTTGATTACTAGTGAGATTAACATTTTAAAATACATGCACTGAGAATTTGTATTTCTTCTGTGAAATGACTTGGACCATTTGTCTATTGGTGTGTTGATCATTTCCTTATTGTTTTTTTAAATGTGTTTTTATTGCTTTCAGAGAGAGTAAGGGAAAGATAGAAACATCAATGATGAGAAAGAAGCATTGGCTGACTACCTCCTGTACGCCCCCTACTGGGGATCAAGCCTGCAACCCCTGACCAGGAATTGAACCAGTGATCTCCTGGTTCATGGGTCGACACTCAACCACTGAGCCACACTGGCCAGGCAATTTCCTTATTGTTTTATTAAGACATCCATGTTTATAAAGGATACCAATCTTTTACCATATATGCAGCACATATTTTACCTAATGTGTTGCTTAAACAATTTAAAAAATATTATTCAAAGATGTGCAGCCTAAAAGGAAAGGAATCTGCACATCTAATGATTAGTTTGCAAGAATGAGCAGACCATTCCAGCACTAACTGGCTCAAGGCTCAGCCCACACATGTCCCCTTTATGGCGTGTTTACCCACCTCCAAGAATCTGGAGAACTCGTTTTCTCAACTAAGATAACTCAATAATGGTATACAATTTTTTGTTGACTTTAAGTCTGATTTTAGAATCTTTCTTCAAGTTATCCACTCAAGAACTAAAAGGCCTTCAAAAGCATAAACTCCTCCCAAAACATTTTTTAAAATGATTACAAGGAGAAACAGTTACTATAACACTTAAAAATAGTTTGGTTTCCAAAAAATTTTCGATGATCACTGACTATCCAGTTGGAGAGCCCACAATACCTACCAGGTAAAATGTAGCAATTCCTGCCTGCCAGCTTAAAAAAAAAAACCACAACATTTTTACTATGTAATATGATACATATGAAGTAAATAAATGACACATAGACAGCATATTTGACTTCATATTTAATCACAGAAAAAGGTCTAAGATACTGTCTAGGTACAAGTAAACTGATAAGTGATATGACAGAAAATTACAGAAATCCTTACAGAAGCCTTAGGGAAACTGAACTTCAGTTTCTATTTTAATGTTATTTGTTATTTTTTCATTTTACACAGGAAGCAATCTTCCTAACATTATAAATGGGCATTTTACAAATACAACCATGATCACAATTCAGTCATGGTCTCTTGATATTTTTCTCATACACAGTACAGCCATACCTTTGGTTTATTGTGCTTCACAGATTTTTATTCAAATTGAAGGTAAGACCTTCCGCCAGCAAAAGATTATTACTCACTAAAGGCTTTGGTGATGGTTAGCATTTTTTAGCAATAAAGTATTTTTTAAAATATATTTTATTGATTTTTTTTACAGAGAGGAAGGAAGAGGGATAGAGAGTTAGAAACATCGATCAGCTACCTCCTGCACACCTCCCACTGGGGATGTGCCCTCAACCAAGGTACATGCCCTTGACCGGAATTGAACCTGGGACCTTTCAGTCTGCAGGCCGACGTTCTATCCACTGAGCCAAACCAGTTAGGGCAATAAAGTATTTTTTAAATTAAGGTATGTACATTGTTTTCTTTAGATATCATGCTACTGCACATTGACTACAGGATCGTGTAAACGTAAACGTTACATATACTAGGAAACCAAAACATTTGTGTGACTTGCTTTATTGTGATATTTGCTTCATTGTGGTGGTCTGGAACCACACTGCAATAGCTCTGTGCTATGCCCGTATACAACCTGTCTAGTCCTGTTTTAAAAGATTAAACTGTAATCATGGTTGCATATTTATAAAATGGCTATTCACTATATAGTATTAGGAGGAAAAGCAGACCAAGCTATCATTACCTTCTGCTTACAGTACACTGAGCAACGGACTCAGCGCAAAACAGCATTTCACCTTACCATGGAGCTGTATTCTAAGATGCTCAAACCATCCTCGTGCACAGCCAGCCACAGGAACGTACTTCCAAGTGATGGTGGAGTTAGGGGCTATGAAGAAGTGAAAATACGATTTGTAATAAATGCTAAGCAAATTTACAGAAATATTTTTCAGCTAAAGGTAATGCAACATTTAAAACAACAACTATTAAAAATCTCTCTTGGGGAGGAGGCAGTGTGGTATAACGGAAAGAGCAGTGACTCTGGTATTAGGAAACCTGGGTTTGAGATCCAAAATGTCCATTTATTAATGTGTGCCCTGGGACGAGCTACGTGATCTCCCCCCTGGCAGGTCAGTCTCTCCATCTCAGTGTTCCTGCCGCGTTCTGCTCATGTCCCTCTTGGCCGTCCTCACCAGCCAGCAGTTGTTCCCAGGCCCATTGCAACACTGGATTGGGAGTTCCTGGAAGTTTGAGTGCAAACCATCAGAAACCACAAGCTTATGTATCCCCTAGAGCTTAGCTCAGTGTTTGACAAACAGAATTCATAAAATACGAAATAAACGAGCAAATGAGTGAGAGAGATGAGTGAATGGCTGCATGAATGAAGAGAAGAAAGCGAAGCTCGGCTGCTGTATTCCGTCTAATGCTGAGCCTAACGAGTGTAAGAAATGACTGAAGGGAGCAGAGGGGAGAAGCTGGAGAAGCTGGTGGCTGTCCTGCACCTTTTACTTATTGTTTAAACTGGTGGCAATTTCCTTATTTTCCTTTTAAACACCGAACCTATAAACCAGGGATTACTGTTACCGCTGTTTTATTTACTGAACTGAATTACCCTCCATCTTTCTTACTTTTGCAAGAAACAACTTGGCACCAAAGAATGGCCACTTCCTGGCTACTGTCAAATAAATTCGCACACAGTCAGCAGCACTGTGTCCCCGGAGGGCCATCCATCGGGTTGATAGCCGCTGGCAAAGCTGCCTAAAAAAAAAAAAGAGAGAAAATAACAAAAAACAAACAAAAGCAAAATATAAACAGTGGATCATCCTCCTAAGAGAAGGCTCTTCTTAAGCCAGTCCTAGGCGGAACTGGGTACCTAGACCCAACCCAGGCGGAACTGTTATTTGGTGACTCCCGTGTAACCACAGTCTAGCCCTTGTCCTTTTTGTAGTATTCCTTCCACCAAATCTTCAGTATTGGTGCTCTCAGCATGACCTAGTTTCCTGTTTCCCACCTATTCAGGTACACTTAAAAAATCTGATTAATGCCCAGCCAGCATGGCTGAGCGCTGACCTATGAACCAGGAGGTAGTGGTTCAATTCCCAGTCAGGGCACATGCCCGAGTTGTGGGCTCCATCCCCAGTGTGGGGCTTGCAGAAGGCAGCCAATCAATGATTCTCTCTCATCATTGATGTTTCTATTTCCCTCTCCCTCTCCCTTCCTCTCTGAAATAAAAAATATGTATTTTTAAAAATCTTGATTAGCTAATATAAAATCTCAGTGTAAATTCTTTTAACAGGTAATTTCTCATGGGAATATCTTTCATTTTTAAAGAAAAGTACAAGAAGTTGAGACCAAAGAATAAATCCCTAACAGTGGAATTTTAGGTACTGCCACTACCCGTGGCTTGTAGAAATGCTGGATGCAGGGAAAACCTCTTTTAAACCACTTCTACATAGAGAAAAGACTCACCTCAAATGTTCCTATTTTGGAAAAACTCATTGTGATTGTGAACTAGATTTCCTCTATCTTTAAATCTACAGCTTTTCTTTATATGCTCTCAAAAATCAAAACTCCAAGTTAGCTGAGTTTAATTTAAAGCTTTATATTAAAAAATCTTGTGTAAGATGATAGTTTATTTTTATTCCAATTTGTTCATAATAAAATACCCTAAGAGATAAAAACAAACAAACAAACAACTTTTGGTAATCACTTCATCAAATTAAACATATTATTGACTAATTTTTTTAATTTCTTAAATCTAGATTCTAAAGATTTTATGCATATAAATAAAAAGATCTATAATCTCTTGGGATTCACCACTAATAAAACGCCTTGAAAAAAAAAGGTCATATACAATTTTTTTTCATCTTTAAAATATCACCAAAGAACAAGTGTGGCTCTGCCTTTAAGAGTTACAAGAGGTTCCTTACCTTACCTGCTCTTCAGAGGACTCATCCCTGTACCTTTTAGGGTAACATTTCTCTATGACTTGTTTTAGAGTTTGGTTTGCTTTGCACTGATTAGTGACATGGCCTGCTGGGGTTGAGAAAGGTCTTTCAAAATCTCCAATCTCCACCTAATTGGAAATCCAAAAAAAGAGAAAACAGCATTTAAGAGTTTTAAAAAAAAGAAAATCCATTTTATTCTTTCTAAGCATTCTTTATAATTTAATAATTACATAGAATTATATAATAATATATAATTACACACTAAATATACATAAATCTACTTGTCATGATTGTGTGGTTATGGAATTCATAATCATATGTATGTATTATTATTAAAATCTAAATTTTATTTGAAAGATAACTTTGAAAAAAATCTATAACTTGCACATTTCAGTTCTATGTCTACATTAACCACGCTGGGTTAATATGGCCCTCTAATACTATTTGCTAAAGGCCACATCACTCCACTATCACCTGGTACAGCACAGGAAAAATTTTCATTTTTTGGTACCATTTTAATTGATAATAATAGAAGTTAAAAATGAAAGACAAGCCCTGGCCGGTTTGGCTCAGTGGATGGAGCATCGGCCTGCGGACTGAAGGGTCCCAGGTTCGATTCTGGTCAAGGGCATGTACCTTGGTTGTGGGCATATCCCCAGTAGGAGGTGTGCAGGAGGCAGCTGATGGATGTTTCTCTCTCATCAATGTTTCTAACTCTCTATCCCTCTCCCTTCCTCTCTGTAGAAAATCAATAAAATATTTAAAAAAAAAGAAAGACAAAAAAGTTATGAAGCTAAATCTCAAAAAAAGTATTACGAACTTTTTAAAGGTCTTTACTGAATATAATGGGAGCAAGAACTATATTCTCATTCATTTCTTCCTAGATTTCCTCCACACACATTACTGTATTCATTCCCTCATTTTATTATTCTAGTATTCCTGGGACTAGAGCTTCTTTCTCCCCAAATGAGAGACTATTTAATCTTTATCTACACAGATGCCATCCCTTGCCCACCGATCCAACTACCAACTATCTCTCCAGCCACTCACCTACCCACTCATTCACCCAAACGGATACCATGACCCCTTTACACGTCGGGGGCTGTGCCAAGTGCTGTGAGAGAGAAAGAGGTCGAGCCTCGGTTTTATCCTCACGGAGTTAACTGTTTAGTAGGGAGACTGAAGTATTAACAAATACTGGGGATAAACCGAGCCCAGTGCCCAGTATATGGTACCAAGGGAAGGCTCAAGGAGCGATCTGGGTGGGGAATTCAGGTGAATGTCCCACAAAGAACATACACATCAAATCTGTAACGCTCCCCAACAAGCAGGTGGAGGGCTCCAACGAGACTGGGGTGGGCTTACAGAAAGCCTCGGGTCTCCATTCCGAAAGGTCCCTGGCCTCCAGGTAAGCTGCTAGTACAACCCCGCCTCTGAGATACTGACCCCTTGGGCTTCCCTTACTTAGCGCTTAATCTGATCAGTTACTGTCTAAATTCCTTAGTTGAGCTTCATCCCTACAGTCGATTCTTATAACTGTCTAGGTGCTTAGAGCCAGTCTCTTATTTGTTGGTTTCTCAGCTGTCATGCCCCGCTCCTATCTGGTCAGGTGTCCTTCCTAATTTCCTCCCACCAGTACATGGTTTCCTCAGAGCAAGCTGTCCCCAGGTAGTACTCAGCTCAGCTACCTGTGCAACCCGAGACCAGGATGTGGCAGCTGGACAAACAATAGTTATAAAAATGATAGGCTGCTCTAGGAAACTTTGCTTTTTAGGGAACCCTATGGCAGTACCTCCAAGCTTAGTGCCTCCCCGCACTGAGGCTGGTGTACTGTGTGGCAGAGAATGAGCACAATAATGTTTAGAGAATAACTGACAATTAACTCAAATCACGCCCAGTATGCCCCACCAACACCAGGCCTTACCAGACACTACGTACAATAATTAACGCTTGGCCCCAGGGTTTCCTAATAAATCATATCAGCAAGACTGATTCCTATTAGATGAGTGGGCGATTTCGGCATGGCGTCCTTAGCTCCACAGCTCTACACTCACCAAACTCCTGCATTAACTACAAAGCCTTGTTGTTGTTAACCTTAAGATAATTAAGCAAGCCCTAACCGGTTTGGCTCAGTGGATACAGTATCTGCCTGCGGACTGAAAGGTCTCAGGTTCGATGGCACAACCCCAGGAGGGGGTGTGCAGGAAGGAGGTAGCTGATTGATGTTTCTAACTCTTTATCCCTGTCCCTTCCTCTCTGTAAAAAATCAATAAAATATGTATATTTTTTAAAAAGATAATTAAGCAAGTAGATTCCCTTTACGGAATATTGTCTCATTGCACATCACTGCAACTGTCAGCAATTTGGAGCCAAACTGTAATTAAAATGCCTGTAATTTTTAAGGTGTTAATCACAGCAAAATGAACTTAAAGAATTCCTAAAGATACACTGTTTCACTACATTTAAGTCAGCGCTGACATCAGTGTTCTATCTTTACGAAATGTTACTCTATACACCCGGAAGTTACCTGAGCTAACAGGGCCGCCATTTCCAACGCCAGGTCCTTGTTCAGAGGGAAAAGTCCGTTTACTATTTGGTCGTTTGTTTGATACATTAGCAGCAACTTCTCTCTATCAGTCTCTCCACGAGCTTGCATGGAGAAATACAGTCTGTAAAAGAAAAAAAAGGGAAATTGGTCATTAAGGAGGTTGCTCTAACATACTTCGCTATGAGGTAAGCTTAGATCATTACTATCTGTTAATGGCTTCTATTTCTGTTCTTTATAACAAGTTCAGCAAACTGAGGAAAAACTGCTCTGAGGTGGAGGTTGAGGGGCACGTCCATGTTACTTTACGCTATTTGCTTTGCCCCGAAATACCAAATCCTGACGTGTTCCTGAGGAAGGAAATAAGACACTGAGTGAAATTAAATATGCCCTTTCCTTCGGGGAATGAAATGAACCCTTCATCAATGGGCTGTATAAACCCCATTTTCAAAACACATGTGATATTTCCTAAATATCTGGGACACACCAGGGAATAGGAAATGCAGGCTTCAATTCAAAAACAACATCATACTGGCCCGGGTGGGGAGCGGTTTACTCTGGGAAATCTAAAAGATAATATTTGCACATTTAAATGTTTTGATTTTTCCCCCTGTTTTTGGCCACATTCTCATAAGCAGTTTTAGGGAGCTCAACAACAGGTTACATGTTACTAACAGCTGTTGAAATACAAGATGGCTTTGGTCTGCCTAGCTCTTCATCAGTTCAGTGACCCTCTTTCTTCATCACCATGCTATTCCCGGATAGGTGAGATTTCTGGGGCTGCAGGTCAGGCATGGGGTGCAGTAAACGTGGCAGTGGAGTGGGTAAGCAGCACCCTGGCATACTGTAAGATTGCCATGACAACACAGGGGCCAGAAGAGCGATTTAGATCCAGCATTTGTTAGGTGTATGCCCACTGGCTCTCACGGAATTTTCAGCCTTTTTCTCCCTATACACTTGAGAGAGAGGCCACACTGCTGTCAAGTACAGTATCTCTCAAAATAATGATCTCAAATAGCAGGGACTGAGAGGGCGGCAGGTCAGAATCACAGAGGCAGCATGGGTGGCGGGTACTTTGAAAAGCCCTCCTTCCCCATCACTCTGAACATTCTTTCCACCCATCCCAGCTTAAGAATCACTGTCCTGGGCAGTCATTCAGAGCAGTTTCTTGAAAACGTAAATCCTAAGCCCTATGTTAATTTGTAAATGCATGATGAAAAGTTGTTACCTGGTAGAAGAGTATGCCTGAGTAATAGACATAGATTCTAAATTCAAAATGATGTTAGCAAAGTGATATAAGACAGAGAATAAAGTTGGGGGGTGGGGGGAGCTCTCCCTCTTTGGCATGCCAAGATCTTTGTACATAGCTTATTGTCTCCACTAGAGTTAAGAAGTCTTATTCATCACTGTAATCCACCAGGGTTTAGCTAAGTATTGCCACTGGAACTTTCTTAATAAAAGTCTGAATTGGCGCAACAGATAGGAGGGAAAGAAGCAGCAAATGTACAAATGGTCATAGGCAAGAAGGGCTAGCAGGTATTTTCAATCATTTCTGGGATGTGGATGAAATTGAACCTGGGAAGGGAAGATAACACACTCTAAGCAAAAAAAGGGGAAAACAATCCTAGACATGTAGCGATACAACATGTAGGACTCACAGGCTCAAGCCCCTGATGAAACAGTTTGTGCTCCAACAGTTATATAGCAATTTGGAAAGAATGTGGAGAGATACTAAAGAGTCACAAAAAAGACCAAGCCAGAAACTCAAACCCACGGATCTTGAATGGGAAAGGTGCCAGGAGAACGTGCTCTGAGGCTCTCCCAAGATGACCAGGTGCCCAGTCCCAACGGCCTGGAGCAGAGAGAGTGGGCCTCTGCCCCAGCAAGCAGGGTGCAGATGAGCCAGCAGGGGCATCTCCAATGTCCTCCTCCTCACGTGACACCCAGGAAGCGGAATACTGTGGGATGGAGATCACATCACTGTGTGGACCAGGACCACTAGCCCTATGTACACGGCTCCAAGTTCAGCAGAGCTCTCAGGCCAACCGGCTCCCCATTTCATTCCTCAGAGCATTTATTTCCTTCTGCCTTTTTTTCTCATCATCTTGTAAACCTGCTGAGGGCCTGCCTTCCCTCTCCGCTTCCCTCCCCGCCTCCATCCACCGCAGTCTGCTGATAACACTCGACTAAAACTGCAGCTGTGACCCCTTCCCTGTCCCTTTCCTGTCTTGATGGCCACCACGCAAGTCCCTGCTCAGAAGTCGGTGCTCTGAAGCCTTCCTCTAGTTCGCACCACAGCTTTTCCATGGATGTCTTATACCGAGATCTGGATGGGGCATTGACTGCGTGGCCACCCTGATCCAAGGGCTTCACCCTTGCTGACATTTAGTCCTTGAGACAACCTTAGAGGAGGTCCTGTTTTCATCGCCATTTCACGTAGAGGGTGTCTGAGGCACAGAGATGGTAAGTGATTGTCTGTCTCAAAGCCACACAGGGAGTGGGGGAACCAAGATTCGAACCCAGGAAGTGTCTCTCCAGAGACCATGTTCACGACTCTGCCATACTGCTCCTGTTACAGCAGGAATCACATGGCTAAGATTTGGTTTCTATCTCTCCCTACAAACTTCAGGGGAGGGAAATTCTATGCACCAGATGCTGAACAGATGTTTACTGCAGGAATGGATAAATGAATGGTAGTGGGAGTTACTAAATATGGAATCATTTGTGGAAAAAGCCTGAATTCCCCTTTTTGTGCCTTGGGCAAATGACTTCACTCTCTGGAGCTTCAGTTTCCTGACATGTAAGATGGAGGTGATAGTAAAACCTACTTCGTAGGGGTGCTGTCAGGATTATATGAGATGACACATGAAGAGCTCAGCGTAGGGTCTAGTGTGTAGTAAATGCTCAAAAAAATGTTGGTGGTTCCTTTTAGCATTCTTCTCTAGAGGTGTTTAGAACGACGAGAGTGTCTTCATGCTGGAATTTTTGTGGTGTTATCATAGCTAGAAAAAGTGGGCTATAAATTAGATGACCTGTCAGGATGCTTCTTGGCTTAAGACCCAATGGCTGGAGGGCCTCTGACAGTCAGCTAAAGGAGGCAGAGATGGGAATGTAGCCTGTGCTCCGGAAAACACTAAGGACAAAGGATTACCGGAAACCATCTTTGGTTTCGATGAGGGGGTAAGGAGGAGCTGTCCTCCTTAGGGAGAGCCCTTGCCAGTTTCGTCTGGCTAAAACATGCCTTGACCTTACAACGTCAAGTACACAGTGAGGAACAAATGAAATAAGCAGCCTAAATGTGAACAGAATCTAAACGTTAGTTTACAAAGGGTCATCTCCGAGAACAAGCTTAAAACCTATTGACTACATCTCCAACCTCCGAAACCAAACAATTAGAAGTCCGTCACCCACATTCCTGAATGTAAACGAAAACTCCACGACAAGGAGCTGGTGTTTTAGTTCTCATTGCAGGGCTCCTCGTCCGTGACTGCACGACAGGCCACAGCGATTCCCCTCTGACCGTGCGTGCCCCTGGAAAGCAGGGCTCGTTGTCTAAGCTATTTCTACAGGCATGCAAAGCAAGACCATATTTAGAAACACAGTACTTTCTCGGAGCTGTGGCAATCCAGCCATTCAGACTTCGGTTAAAAATTAAACCTTTTGGTTGAGTGCTTTTATTCTGATGTCAAAGCTACTGTCCTGAGGTTTCTTTCTTTTCTTTTATAAAGGCGATCTTTATTATGTGTAACTCTCTTTGTCCTTCCTAGTGGTATTTTACGAGACTCGGGGCATTTTCCTTATCTGTGCCTTCCAGAACACTTTTCTTCATTTAATTTTGGCCCCAACTGTAGCCATCGTAGGCAGAATTAGCATGCATTTAATAGACACTCATAAAGTATGCATCATTAGAAATAGTCTTAGGCTTGAAAGTAATGCCATTTAATGCCAACAAAACCAAAGGAGAATTCTGGAACCTCTTCTACATAAAGAATCACAGCAGGTCGGGTGGAGGGACTCCCTCTCTGCTACCAGGTAAGTAAGGAGGCAGGGGCAGCGAGGAGGGCCTATGCCTCAGTGCTCCTCAAAACCCAGCCTGCATAAGGGTCACCTGCAGAACTGTGGGAACACAGACTCCCGGGCCTTACTCCAGGGACGCTGACTCATCAAGGCTGAGGTGCGGCTAAAATCATTTGTGTTTCTAATGATGCTGGAGCTGCAGGGCCAGGTCCACACGATGGGAATCACTGCTCCAGCCATCACGGAACTAGAACAGCCCCCTGGGAGCTCCAGGTCTTCTAGCCTGCTGCCCTCCCAGTCACCCAAGGGCCACACCTGAAGGCTGACATCAGGGAAAACAGGCTCCTTCAGGATTTCCATTAATTTCCATTATCTCAGGAGTCTTGTTTTTCTCCAGAAAAGCACGAGTTTTAAACCTTAGATATCAAAGCTTAACAGTCAGCTCTGTGTCCTCAGATCTCTTGCTCATGAGCCTCCGAATAGAGAAGCTATAATGGCTCACAACCACCATTACCCAGGTCCAAGGAGCCTGTTCACACGGTGGGTGGCCTTTAGTGCTGACCGTATAAGCGGAGTCCAAAATATGAAGGCAGCACACTTATTTAACTCTTCCTTTCACAGCCTGACCCCTCCCCTACCCCCTTCACACACTAATTTTTCACTATTCTAAAAACTAAGGCAAAGAAGCTACTTGGGAATAGTGGAATACTTGTGCCCAATGATGTGGGTATTTCTCTGGGAGGGTTATAAGAAAAAGAAATCCTGATTGGATCCAAGGCTAGTACATTATTTGTATTATATTAGTGCCTTCACTTCTTACATTCTAGGCCTCTGAAAGAAGTCAGCCCTACACCAATAATTTGTGGTCTGATATTTCAGATTCCTTTGTTTGTTTGTTTGTTTGTTTGTTTGTTTTCAGTATAGTTAATGTCACCTGATCAGTGTACACTGCTTATTAAGTACCACTTTCTGCTGCCATATGGAAGAAAAGAAGATGCTAAAAAAGAAAGAGAGAGAAAACCTGGTTCCTGACCATAAGCCCAAGTATATTAAAATGGTGTCTGTTGAGAAGGTATACGCTCTAACCCCACTGGCTTTTTAACAATTTCTGAAACCCTGAGATACCTCCCTCCACAGGCTTTCGAACATTCTTCTCTACCCGTTTTAACGCTCCTAGCCTCTTCTGACTTTGACATAAGCATCACTTCCTCAAAGCCTCCCGATGTCCCCAGTGTATGTCAGGCTTCTAGTTACACTCTCTCACAGAACCACACTCTTCTCTTTCAAGGAACTTAATGTGTAATTATATGTTCGTTAGAGTTACTGTATGATTAACAGCTGTCTTCCTCACTAGGCTGTGAATTCCAAAAGTTCAGGTACTGTTTGTGTCTGGTTTCATTATTATTTTATCTGGAACATTAATGAATATGAATATATCACTTTTAAAGGCTTGGGTAACTTAAATATTTCTTCTTACTACAAATCTGTAGTATTTAATCTTTATGGAAAATAAAGTAGTGTCAAAGAAAAATTTGAAAGTGAAAAATTCACCCTATGCTAAGACAGAAGCTATTTTGCTTCCTGTAGTTTTCCTCTAATCTTTGTACAAGTGCATCTTTTTATAAAATACTAGGGGCCCGGTGCACAAAAATTTGTGCACTCGGGGGGTCCCTCAGCCCAGCCTGTGCCCTCTTGCACTCTGGGACCCCTCAGGGGATGTCCACTGCTGGTGTGCCTGGCCAGCCTGGGTGAGGGGCTGATGGCTGTTTGCAGGCTTGCCAAGCTTCCCAGTGTGTACCCTCACCCCATTGGGGTGTGGCAAGCCTGGGTGATGGGCTGAGGGCCGTTTTCAGGCTGCCCACAGTCCCTTCAGGTTTTGGTCCCTACTGGGGTGCCTGGCCAGCCTGGGTCAGGGGCTGAGGGCCATTTTCAGGCTTTCAGGCTGCCCACAGCTCCCAATGACCCAAGGTCCCAGAGAGGCTGGCTGGAATCAGGTTTCTGGGGTTTATTTATCTTCTATAATTGAAACACTGTTGCTTTGAGCCGAGGCCTAGGCAAGTAAGGAAGCCTCCTGTTTGTTTCAGCTCGGTGGCTTCTATAATTGAAACATTGTTACCGTGAGCAGAGGCTCAGTCAGCCTAGGCAGGCAGTTGCAACAGAAGCCTGCTGATTACTCTAGCTTGTGGCTGTCGGCCGCCATCTTGGCTGGGTTAATTTGCATACAGTCGCTCTGACTGGCTGGTGGGCATGGCTTAGGCGTCCCGGAGAGATGGTTAATTTGCATATTACTTTTATTAGATTAATTATTCATGACATTAAGGGACAAGAATTAGAAATAAAATTGTATGTGGCAGTTTCTTCCTGTGGTAGAGTTATCATTTATAGAACAAATATACAGATAAATGTAACTTTTAAGGCTCTTCAGTAGGAAGTTAACTTGTAGGTGCATGATTTGAAGATGTGAATACTGCTACTTGGGCATCTGGCGATGGTATTACACACCTGTTTTTATAAGTTAGACGAACAGTTCTCGTACCTTCCCATTTCCCAGGCTGCTGTTCTTTGGAAGCCTGTTCCCACTTAGAAATAATGTCACAAATCTAGAAGAAAAGTGAAAAATTGAGATTTATCATACTTTTCAAATTGGCAGATTTTGAAGCCATGCATGTCTGTATGCTGAAAACAAAAATCTCCAAGGAATGTGATAAAACCAAAGCTTTTTTGTTTCAAGCTTATGTGCAGCTCTTGAGTTTAGGATTTAGTTATAAATCACTCTTTGGTCCACATCCTTTTGGACACACATTAACTCTGGACTGTGGAGATGCATTTTTCACTCGAAAAAGAATCTTAATGAAGGACTGCATGAGATTGGGAACAAGAAGATTCCAGGAATATTTTCATGATTTAGTCACTGAAGAAGCAACTTTTCTACCTTCTGGGTTTATAAAGATTGGAAGAAATGAAGTCATACCAAAGAAATCTGGATTACAATCTTAACATTCTTTGATTGGGAAAGAACAAATTCTTCAGGAACCAAATAAATGTTTGTTTATTTAACTGACCATTTATAGAAATATAAATAAAAGTTTTCAAAACGATGTGGTAAGCAGTTATTTAAATTGACCCTGATATTTACTTAGCGCAAGCCAGCCAAGAATACTAGCTTACTTCTTTTTTTTTAAAGTATATTTTATTGATTTTTCTACAGAGAGGAAGGGAGAGGGATAGAGAGTTAGAAACATCGATGAGAGAGAAGCATTGATCAGCTGCCTCCTGCACACCCCCAACCAGGGATGTGCCTGCAACCAAGGTACATGCCCTTGACCAGAATCGAACCTGGGACCCTTGAGTCCACAGGCCGACGCTCTATCCAGTGAGCCAAACCAGCTAGGGCACTAGCTTACTTCTTGACTAATTTATTAACTATAGTGCTGTAGTAATGACTATCTCAAAATTTACATTTGGATTTATTGAACTGAACAGGATATAATTGGATCTGAGGAGAAATAAGACATTCATTTACCTAGAATTCTCAATATGCAGTAGGAGATATAGGCAAAGGGATGAAGGGGAAACCATATCTATTAACCAACTTGCCTGCTGGACTACATATAAACAGTAACAGTAGAACCTCATAGAGCCCTGACAGGTTGTTTTGCATGATTTGTGAGTTATTGATGCTGCATACACTCCAAACTTGTGAGCTATTACTTATAAATCTAGTTCTTTCCTTAGCCTGCCCCAATTCTGTCACCTCCAAATCCCAGAAACACCTTCACCCGTAACAAGGCACTTTTCCCAACAGCAATCAAAGGCCGTATAAAGGAAGGGAAAGGTCCAGACCCCGGTCCCGCTGTTTGACTTGGGGTAAATCATTCCCCACTCTGGGACTCAGCTTCCTCATTGGCAAATTTTTGTTTCTCTCAAGTTCCTTCCGGGTCTGTAATTCTGTATTCCTCAGTGTTGCCATACTAGAAACTTCATTAAAGTTATTTTACTAAGACCCAGAAGAGACTGTTTAAAAGTCTTCCAATTCTGTCTTTGCTCATGATTTTCCTTAAGTCTGGAATTCCTTCTTTATTCCCACAGGTCCATCTTCTATCTCTCCTTCAAAGCCCAGTTCAGATCTTCCCTCATTTCCAATGCGGAGCTTAACCTCTTGGCTCAG
Source organism: Murina feae (assembly GCA_004026665.1). Taxonomy (NCBI): domain Eukaryota; kingdom Metazoa; phylum Chordata; class Mammalia; order Chiroptera; family Vespertilionidae; genus Murina; species Murina feae. The sequence goes on from PVJC01012358.1 coordinate 32,652, forward strand.
TGAATGCTCACAGCACTCTTAGAACACTGATCACTTCTGACTCCAAAGTTACAGTGTACAAGGCTGCTCTTCCCTAAGCAAATTACATGTGTGCTGTGGGCAGGGACTATTCTGATCCTTCTTTGTACCCCCACAGGATCCAGTCCAGCTCCTGGGACACAATAAATATTGCTGAGTAAATGAATAAAATGGGAAGCCATTTGATTAGAGTTTCCACACTTCCACCCATACTACCCTAATATGTAGGGTATTATTACTATTATTAATCCTTTCCCTCTATTTAACGTGTGTGTGTGCGTGCATGTGCAGATTGTATATTAAGAATTCTACGGCTTCAACAAAGTCCTGAAAGTTTGTTTTATTGTGAAGATTAGATTGCTTAAATTTTTTTGAAAACTCCTGAATTAAACCTGTTGCAAATAGCAAATAGCAGCTTTTTTGTTGCTTGTTGGGTGTTCCTCCTTAAAAAGACTTGGTTTTACCTTGATGTTTCCTTGAAGACAATGCTCTAAATCCCTGCCAGAAGGATCATCGGTGAACAGGGCAAATCCAGACTGGGCTGGCTTCCTCATTCCCGTATCCTGGTTCAAAGTGTTCAGAAATTCTTCCACTGTGGTGGATGCATCAAATCCAACTACCTAAACAGAAATAACCAAGTCGTTCTCTGAATGAAAAAGTATGTACGTACATTTCAAACTTAGATTTCAGGGGGGAAACAGGACATACTTGATGCATGATTAATGGTGGCATATATGTATCTGGGTACTTTAAACCCCCCACCCCCAAAAAAAAACACACCACTGGAGAAATTAATGATGTCTTAGTCATTAGCTTGCTGTAAGAATTCAGAAATCTTGGCTTCAGCCAACTGAATTAAAAAGAGGCAGATCATTTGACAGCTGTAAACATTTTGCAGAGATATTAGGCCTACCCATTAAAAGCAAACCAAGAATGACAGTTCACTATGTAATCTTCAAGCCAATGAAAAAAAAATAAACAAGAAATGTACTTAAAACAAATGAACTTTTATGCATTTAATGTTTGTTTCTTTAGTATGCAGCTGACTATCTGAATCCTGGGATAAAAGGCGTATGGCTGCAAAGCTAATTGCTAGCTTTGGAACATATTTGCTTCACTCCGTAAGCGAACATCTAGCTCTGAGAGTTGGGAGGGCCCACATAAGCTTTCCCGGGTAATTCCTGAGATTTGGAGACTTTAAAGCGACTGAACTTGTACACGCTCAATGTTAGTAATCATTTCCTCACCTAGCAGGTGCACTGGTGGCCTCAATCAAAGTAGTTTTGTTTTTTCGTGTGAATCCTTTTTATTTAGCAAAGCTGTTTAAAAATGCAGCAGTTCTGATAAAAGATCTAATATATTTGCAAGTTTATCACTGCCAGCTGCTGACAAAGGTAGGTGTACAGCCTCATGTCTTTGTTGCCCAGAGGTCACACACAGCACTTCAGGTGCAGCATGTTTCCTTCAGGGTAGGAAGACTAGCTCACCTGATAGATCCCATTCATGAAGTGCACAGGGATACTGAAGGGCAAAGAATGATGATAAGGATTTCGAAGAAGGGTTGAAAGAATTTCCATTCTTGAGGGTCTGGCTTCTCGATCTCCATTTTGTTGTGTTCTTTCTACACATCGCTGGCAATAAATGGCGTATTTTCCAAATTCTGTCCTATAACACAAAACTTAAGATAAAGCCTAAGAATAAATTTCATTAAGACACTCTGATATGAAATCATTAAGAAAGCTTATTTGGGTGAACAGTGTTGCAATGTATTATGCTAATGTTGACAGTAATGTTTCTTTTAGCACGATATTTTCAAGCCTCTGAAACTTTTCCCATTCTTTAGGCAATTTGTCACTGATTGCAACTCAACTCACACAATGTCAATTACAGAGTTCTCAAAGCGTATTATGAACTGGAGAATATTTTTTCTGCTGCTTCCAAGTTGTGTTTTGTCTCACTGTGCTTGTTTATTTATCTGAGTCCCAGGGCTTAGTTAAGCAACCTAGCATCAACCTCTTGGACTTAATGATCCTGATAACCCTTGGCTGGCTGCCGTGGGTCCCAATGTAAAAAGCCATTGTGACACTTGGATTGTAAATGTCTTTCTTCAAGAAAATAAAACTTCTGAAGTAATTAAAATACACCCGTATAAAAGGAGGGAAGACCATCAGGGGCATTTTCCACATAAGACAATTCAATGTGGAGAAAAATAGTAATAGGGAAAACTAAGGAAGCAAAGTAGTTGCTGTTATAGCGATAACAAATGCTAAGTCATTCATCCTTGAAATACACACAGATTTTTCACTTAAAAATAGTCTTTATCAGGTTTCAAGCTCTCACTGCAATCTTCCATGAGGAAGGACATACTTCCCAAGCTCCACGTAAACGGTAACCAAAGTTTCTCGGTACCAATGCTTCACACATTCTCTACCTGGCAGTTTACTAAATACTTATGATTTGTTGAGGACTTTCAGAGGCCACATAAACAGTTCAGCTGGCTCGTTTTCTGCACACCTGGAATCTGCATTCCTCTTAAGGTGGAGCCTGAGAAGCCACAGGAAAGGATGATGGGGAAGGAAGAGCCCAACACAGAGCGCCAAGAGCTGCCAGGCCTGGCAAAGACAAACAGCGTTAGGTTAGACGCCACGTGGCAGTCGGAGATGCAAGTCAGAACCAGTGTGACTGACAGAAGTTGATAGTTTTTCTTCCTTTTATTTTTCCTCAAGGTTTTATTAGTTTAGTAATGCATAGCCTTTCTTGACCCTAAATATGTTTGCTTCTTCCACATGTAGATTATCTTCTTCAAGCATTTATAATACATAAAAACATTTGAAAGGCCATATTGGGGCAGATCCATAATCCATCAAGTTATGTATATAGTTGTCTACAACTGAGAGACCAAAAGAAATGTGGATATATGATAATCCTTTGACATCAAAGATCAGGAACATTGCTCCTTTTTTGTTCATTTATGTATTTTCTCATTCATGGAAATAGAAACAATGGCTTTGAGAAAGGACAGATTGAAATATAGTAAAAAATCATTACTTACCCCCAAACAAAACCAATACACCCAAACATACTTATACAGATACATATATAATAAAGGACAAATACATAAATAATAACAGAGATTAGGTAACAGCATTATATGTGACTTTTCCTTTTCCCTGTTCTGTATTATTTAATTTTTTCCCATTAAGCAAGTGTAGCTTCATTACTTTTTAAACTGTTAAATTAAAAAGGAGGAGAAGGCCTGTACACAACTCACTCCTTTTAAAGAAAAAAAACTGAAATGTAAGGCTTTGTAAGATTTGTTTTTAAACTGTACAGTGTCTTTTTTTGTATTGTTAACACACTACAGAATGTGTCTTTAGACAGACCTGTCCAGGTGGTATTTTTCAATAGCCGCTAACCTTGCCTGGTACAGTAAGGGGGTTGTGAACTGGCACGGAAATTTAAAGCAGGTTCTTTAAATTGTTGGTACACAGCACAGATTAGTTATATACGGGGGTGATAGTTCTTTTCATCTTCAGGTATTTCCGATGCAGCTTATACAAAATAATTATTGTCTGTTAACTGAATACCACTCTATAATTGCAAAAAAAAGTTGCAGCTGTTTTGTTGACATTCTGAATGATTCTAAGTAAATGTTTTTTTTTATTTAAAAAATAATAAAATAATAAAAAGGAGGACGAGAAAGCAAAGCACTGTCCTTGCTCTTTTTGAGTTACCCACAATCTAGGAGAAGCCGTTATATATTAAAACAGTAATTTATAATATAGCATGGTCAATACCATGCCATAATTTTTAAAAATCTAACTGATGGAAGGAATGTCTAACTGCTGTGGGAGTCAGGGAAGAATTCACAGGAGAGATGTTGCTCGGGCTGGACTGTAAAGGTGGGAATCAAGAAGGGAACCCAAATAACAAGAATAATCCACAGAGAGGGTGTGTTTCAAGAACGGGGAGTGTTTCTGCCCGTAAGCAAAGATTAAAACAGCCATTCATTGAAGTGTAAACTTCAAAACTGAAAAAATATACTCTGCTGCGCTAATAATTAAAGAAAGGCATCATCAATTAATAGTGAAATGCCACTTTTCTCCTGGAAAAAATTTAAAGGAAAAAATTTAAGTTGAATATTGTTGAAGACACAGTGATAGTCTAGAGATGGACTGCAAAAAATTCACTGGACTTGTACACAAGAATTAGGTTCAAAGATGTATACTGCACAGGTATTTATTATAAGAAAAAAATTTGGGAAAACCTACATGTATAGTAATTGATATTAATGCAATCATTAATGTTTTGAAGAATGTTACAGAATATAGGAGAAAAATGATTATGTTCTATAGTTTTAAAAAATGAGTATGCACACTGTAACCCCAATAACGTGAAAAATGTGAGAGCACATAAACACATACACATACATTTCTACAAAAACATATAAATATATAAATACACTGAAAGGATATACATCAAAACATGAATAGCTATTTTTACTTTTTACACCTTTTGTATTTTCCAATGTCTACATTGAATATTCTTACAATCGAGATAGCAACCTTATTTTAAATTGCATGTATATGTATCACTATATACCTGCAATGGTCCTGGTTGACTCTGCGGCTGTCTCCGTCTTGTCTGTTTAATGAGCTGACAGCAAATTTCATTCTGTAGCTCAGGATGTGTCAGACAGACCTGCAAAGCACTCTGGGCTAGCGATACGTGGTAATCAATTGCAGGGCAGTCAACTGCAGCGTTTATAAAAAGCTGGCAGGTCTGGATCAAGAAAAAGGTACAGTCAAGGTGAGGAACGATGAGATATTCTGCACGAATTATGTTGATTCTCTTCTTAACAACAGTTGTTTTTTTTTTCAAATGGATGGAAAAGATATAGTATGGTAACACTAAACAAAAGAAATCCAGAGTGGCTACATTAATAGCCGACAAAGTGTATTTCAGAGCAAGAAATTCTGCTAGAAATAAAGAGAGTCACTTTATAATAATAAAGGAGCCGGTTCATCTAGAAGACAACAATTTTAAAGGATTATGTGCTTAATAAAATATCTGAAGCAAAATCTGATAGGACTGTAAGGAGACATAGACAAATGCACAATTGTAGTTGGAAATGCCAAATACTCTTTTCTCAATAATTGAGAAAACAAGTAGATAGAAAGTCAGTAAGGATTTAGAAAACTTGAACAACACTATCAACCAACTTGACTTAATTGACACTTACAGAACATTCCACCTAAGGGCAGGACATGCATTCATTTAGGGGTACACTGAACATTAACCATCTCCTGTCCCCAATAAACTTCGTAAGGACAGAAACTGTGCCTTATTTTTCTTCTTTATTCTCTACACAGCATAGAGTGACAAAGTAAAGGTTTAATGAATGAATGGATTTTAAATCTGATTAAATAAACATCATATTTATTAAGAAACATTAAAGTGCTCATAAACACCAATGGATGGTTTTAATATTGTGTCGTTATACAGTAGGTAGTCATTATCTCTTCTAAGGACAGATATGATCAAATAAATTTAGCCTCTAACCTAAAGCATTGTTGCCAAAGAACTTCATCATAAAATGATCAATGAAAAAAGATTTCCACCATTAACTTTTATCATGTTAAGAAAGTATCACTATTTTATGAATGTTAAATTTGTCAAATGCATTTTTAGCATTTATAGAGATGATTATCTACTTAATAATAAATAATATTAATAGACATCTATCTAATATACAGACATCCTTGATTTCCTGCAACAAATCTCTTTTAGTTATGATAGAGTATTCTTGTACTATGATGCTGGATTCTGTTTATTGATATTTTACTAGTTTTTGCATGAAATGCTCTGTTTTGTACAATTGTTTCTGGGGTTTGGTTCCAAGTAATACTTCACAAAGAGACTCTGGTGATATGACCATTGAGAACTGCTTCAAATATTCCAATGTTGGGAAGCAATGGAGATGGGGAGACTAAGACAAAACTGGCCAGTGTTGATGGTATGGCGCTGAGTGATGAGTACCTTGGACCTCATATTTCCTCTACTCATATGTTTGAAAATTTCCGAAATAAAAAGTAAAAAAAAACCACACACACCAGAATTTGGGAAATTCCTTCTTTTTCTATGCACTGAAATTACCTACACTTAAAAAGTTTGGTAAATTTTCCTGTTGAAATTTTCATTCTCATGTGGACTTAGTTTTGGCCATTTATATTTTCTAAACTAATAAAAGCGAAATAGTAAAATTAACCGTTTCTCCGAGACAGGGTAAGCCACGCCCACCAGCCAATCAGGGCGGCTGTATGCAAATTAGCCCAGCCAACATGGAGGCCGCCACTCACGGACCTGAGTAAACGGTAGTTTCCACTGCGGCAGGAGCGAAAGTGAAGCTGCTCCCGCTCCGCTTAAACTGGCTCTAGCGAAACACAGATTTGAAACAATATAACACTCATAGAATCCTTGGGAGCTGAAGGAAAGAGCAGTCTGGGCCTAACCAGTAAAAGTAACAATTGTTTCATTATAGACACTGCGAGATGAGGCAGAGGAGGCTTCGTTAGTTAGAAGGCCACCTTAAAGGAACAGTGTTTCAATTATAGAAGATAAACCCCAGGCCTTAAAGGAACAGTGCATCAATTATAGAAGATAAACAAACTCCAGAAACCTGCGTCCTGCCAGCCTTGCTGGGACATTGAGTCAATGGGAGATGTGGGCAGCCTGAAAGCCCGTCACCCAGGCTGGTCAGGCACACCAGCAGGTGGACATCCCCCGAGGGGTCCCAGACTATGAGAGGGCATAGGCCAGGCTGAGGGACCTCCCAAGTGCACAGAGCGGCTGCAGGGCAGGACAGCGCAGGACCCAGGACCCGTGAGTGGGAAACAGGCGGCAGGGTTGGAGGGCACCGAGAAGCAGGTAAGAGGCGGCAGGCGGTCGGCGGCCTGCTTGGTGGGCTTCCCAAGCCCTTTGCGGGGCATCGAGGAGTGGGTAAGAGGTGGGAGGGGGTCGGCGGCCTGCTTGGTGGGCTTCCCAAGCCCTTTGCGGGGCATCGGGGAGCGGGTAGGAGGTGGCAGGGGGTCAGCGGCCTGCTTGGCAGCTGTCCAGGCCCTTGGAGGGGCAT
>PVJC01012359.1:0-39762 GCA_004026665.1 Murina feae
AGCTGTGACCAGGGCTGGGTGCTGCCTGCCTCCCAAGCTTGCCTACTGCCCATCTTCCTCCATCCACCAGAAAGCAGGGAAAACCCTGCCTCGTGGTCAGGCCAGCCTTTTCCTGCTCCCTGATCCCCGAAAGGGACCTGGGAAGCCGCCAAGCAGGCCGCCAACTCTTTCCCACTCACCCGTCCCCTGCAGCCTTCCTTTCCCACTTCTCGGTGCCGCCAAGGGGTCTGGGAGCTGCCAAGCAGGACCCTGGCCCCCGCAAAGGGCCTGGGAAGCCCACCAAGCAGGCCACTAACCCCCTGCTGCCTCTTTCCCGCTCCCCGATGCCCCTCCAAGGGCCTGGACAGCTGCCAAACAGGCCACCGACCCCCTGCCACCTCCTACCTGCTCCCTGATGCCCCTCCAAGGGCCTGGAAAGCCTACCAAGTAGGCTGCTGACCCCCTGCCGCCTCTTACCCACTTCCCGGTGCCCTCCAACCCTGCCGCCTCTTTCGCACTCACGGGTCCTGGGTCCTGCGCTGTCCCACCCTGCAGCCGCTCTGTGCACTCGGGAGGTCCCTCAGCCCGGCCTGTGCCCTCTTGCAGTCTGGGACCCCTCGGGGGACGTCCACCTGCTGGCGTGCCTGATCAGCCTGGGTGAGGGGCTTTCAGGCTGCCCACAGCTCCCATTGACCCAACGTACCAGCAAGGCTGGCTGGACGCAGGTCTCTGGAGTTTGTTTATCTTCTATAATTGATACACTGTTCCTTTAAGCCGGCTAACGAACCCTCCTCTCTGCCTCACCTCGCAGCGTCTATAATGACACAATGTTACTTAGTGGTGAGGCCCCGGCTGCTCTTTCCTTCAGCTCCCGAGGATTCTATGATTGTTATATTGTTTCAAAGGTGTGCTTCGCTAGAGCCAGTTTAATTGGAGCTGAGCTGAGCGGGCGCAGCTTCACTTTCGCTCCTGCCGCAATGGAAAGGGCTGTTTACTCAGGTCCATGAGTGGCGGCCGCCATGTTGGCTGGGCTAATTTGCATACAGCCGCTCTGATTGGCTGGTGGGCGTGGCTTACCTGTCTTGGAGAAATGGTTAATTTTACTATTTCGCTTTTATTAGTTTAGATTCTCAGTTCTTTGAGTTGCCATTTCATTGTCTTGATGGTCTCTTTTGAAGAACAAAAGCTTTTAACTTATGTTTAGTTTATGTATTTTTTATTATATTGTGTCTATTATTAGTGAGCAATGGCACTGTTTTTATATGGCAACAATTAACTTTATTACTTTAGTATTTGAAGTGAACTATATGTTGGAATTCCATAATAACATTCCTAAATTGGCTATTTTAAAACTGTAATTTGAAGTAAAAGTAAGTAGTTTGATCACAAGTTTCAAATATATATTTTTTATTTGGATGATCAAAATAGTCACATGTATTACACCTAATTCTTTTTAAATGAACAAATACTTAATAGACACCTATAGTAAACTCTGAAATAGGGTCATTCTGAGTTTTTTCAAGATGGGGCACTATTAAGAACAAAAATCTCTTGTGTGTTACAGTACAAATGGTTTTGGATATTACTAAATATATAAACAACTAGAGGCTCGGTGCAGAAAATTTGTGCACTTGACGGGGGGGGGGGGAGTCCCTCAGCCCAGATTGGGAGAGGGCACAGGCCAGGTCGAGAGACCCTACTAGTGCACAATCGGGGCTGGGGAGGGATGTGGGAGGTTGGCCAGCCAGGGAGGGACCGTAGGAGGGATCCAGGGTGTATATGGCCTGTCTTAGCTCAGTCACGATTAGCAGGACCCAAGCAGCAAGCTAACCTACTGGTCAGAGCATCTGCCCTTTGGTGGTCAGTGCATGTCATAGTGACTGGTTGGCCGGTCGACTGTCTGACCCCTGGTGGTCAGTGCACATCATAGCGAGCAGTTGAGTGGCCTTAGCATATCATTAGCATTTTACGCTTTGATTGGTTGAATGGCTGATCAGACATTTAGCATATTAGGCTTTTATTATATAGCACAATCTAAGCTAGGTGTTATAAAGTGGGTAAAGTAAAACCCAGAGCAGTTAAGTAACTTGCCCAAGATCCCACAGCAAGGAGATGGAATAATTTAACCTCTTGCCTATTTAACTTCAATGATTGTGATGGTCCTTAGCCCATTAACCATTCAGGAAACCCTGGTGACACATGTTCAGTCTAGTACTATAAATCTTAGTGGGTTTGAACCACAAAACATAGGAGCAGTAAAGCCATAGCTAAGTAAAACTCCCTTCTTTCAGGTGTTGTGAATAGAGATGCTGCCTGTGTATTGACGTGACTTTCAAAGAAATATGATGATCCTAATTAAGAAGAAAAATTAAGTGTCTTCTCTTCAGAAACACACATTGCGAGAACACAGAGTACCTGGACATTGGCAAAGTCGACACGGTTGAGGTCATTGAGCATCTGGTTGATCTGAGACGTGTTCTGAAGCACTGCACGAGCTGCCTGGGCCAGGTGATTGAGCGACGTGTATCTTCGCAGAGTCTGGGCAAAGGCACTTACAGCGGCAACCTGTACAGAAATCCAATTACAATGGGATTCTTTTTTTCCTTTCCAGTAACAGAAACCACTGCACATGTTCAAATCTTTATTCCCTTGCCAAATTTTAAATGCTTCCCTCTGATACTTATTTCAAATTCATTTTGTGAGACAGCTTACTTGTGAATTACAGCATTGAAATCTATAAACCAAGTATTGTTTTCTTTTGAGTGGGTTGAGGTCAAGACTAAAACTCTCACATTCTTTGACATCTGAGTGCAGAATTAAACCAGTCTTACAAATAACTACTCATCCATGGCAAGAAATGACTTTCTCTGGGGAAGCAGGAAAAATATTGATTTTTCTTTTTCTTTTTTCTACTCTCTGTAGGACAGTCAACTATAAACTTGGCAAATAATTTTTTTTTTTAACTTGGAAAAGCAAACTATAGAGTCCCACTTTTTAAAATGGATAAAAATATATACTTTTCAGAGCACTGTTACTCATACTCTCTTTTATTACCCTTTATTTTATAGAAATGGGTAATTTTCAGGTAAAACAAAAGAATTCATAGCTTTTATTAGCAACTTTGTAGCTAACAAACTTATCAGATGTAGGCAACAAGAACTCTTTTCCAGAATGTAAATTTCTGTAAAAGGGCTGGTCAGGAAATCTCCGTTTTGCCCTTCAAAATCTGTTTCCCATCCTTATCCATGCTGCTCTGTGCTCAGAAAGACTATGCTGACTGTGCTTTAGTAACCACCTCCTTTACATTATGGCTTCCATTTGGCTTCCAGTGATGGACAAAGACTGAAGGATGGGAATAAAGAGTCATTAAGTATTTATTCCCCCACAATTTCTGTTCTCTCCCTGTTTTGGCAGAGACTGTTTTCCATTTCTATGACCACAGTTCTGTAGAAAGGAGAGTATCTTAATGCTATGATTTTCACCTCTTTCCCTTCTAGATGTAGGCATGTTCAGGACTTCTCACTATTGCTGCTCCTGAGGTACTTTACCATTCATTTTCTTAACTCTGTTCACACCTTTGGAAATAAGCCCTTCTTAAACCCTCTTCAATTATTTTCCCCTTCAGATAGACCATTTATCTCCTGCTGCAACCCTGAATGAACCAGGTTACAATGAAAAAAATTAAAGATAATGCAAAAAAAAATGTCTAGATAATATCTAAATCTCAAACTCTTATAGAAACTTCTAACATGCATGGGAGAGCTAACGATCATTTACACGTATTTATAGGAAAGTATGACATGGCATTAAATCGCTATGGGTATTGAAGCAGCAACTGGGTGAATGATAGAAGGTGTGCACAAGTCAAAGGGCGCTCTATTTTGATAATGAGGTTTATAGGACTATGTGGATCTTTGGGGAAGTTCACATGCGCTCAAAAAAATATCTTATACACTTTTCCCCCATCTGTAGTTTATATTAATCAAGCACATACTATGTGTCAGGCACTGTGTTAAGTGCCTCCAATGTATTACCTTGTTCAATTCTCATAACCATCCTACTAAACACATATTATGAGTTTAACAGGTTAAGTAGTTTGTTCAAGGTTACAAAGAAACTGTATTACAGTGATTGGATATGTATGAACCCAGGTGTTTTGATAACAATGGCCAGTTATAATCTCACAATTCTGTTCCTTTTTCAGGGTAGACTGTCTTCATTAATTGAGTATTCAGCTAAAAAAATGCTGCACATTAGTGAGAGAGAAATAGTAGAAGGTACCCTCCACTGAGGTAAATCAAATCAAATTTGGATATCAATGAAATGACCAATATTGCAGCTAGATTTCTACCACATCCTTTGATGACACTGGGTAGGGAGGTGCTTTCAGCTGTTTGACAGACAGTTATGAATAGGATTGACTCTGCAAGTTGGAAAACATTCCTCTGGCCATGATAATCAGGTAACACCTCTTTGTTTTCCCACCTCCATCTGATACTCTAGAACAGCCATGGAGCACTTTCTACAATGATGAAAATGCTACATACATGATGCCAAATACGGTACTCATTACCCACATGGTGCTAGGGAGCACTTGAAATGTAGTTAGAGTGACTGAGAAACTAAATTTCAACCAAAGGACTTGTATGCATACATATAAGCCAAGCCAATGGACTCAGACAACAGGGGAATGAGAGTATGAGTGTGTGTGTGGAGGGGGGGTTGGAGGTTATTGGGAGATGAGGACACATTTGTAATACCTTGACCAACAAAGAAATTAAAACGGAAAAAAATTAAATTTAAAATTCAATAACCAAATGTGGCTACCCCTATTGTATTGACAGCATATTCTAAAGTAAAAATCTAAGGTGAAATATCAATGAAATGTTTTTTTTTCTATATGTTTAGAATTAGTATTATTGTGAAACTTTAGTCAAAATAGAAAGAACTGGGAGCTACTTGTATTCCTAAATGAATTTGTTAGCTGCAAAAGCTGCAATCTATCAAGTATAGCCCCAAATTCAAAGATAATGTATGTTCTTGGAATATGATAGTGGATACAGTCACTGACAAAAATCCGGAAGTGTAATTTTTGGTACCAAAGTTTAGACAAAATTAGTTCAATCCTGTCATGGGGCATATGCATAGATGAATCTAAAGTGACCGTTAGTAAGGGACAAAGTGGAGACTAGAATTCATATTTCTTGATAAATAATGAGATAATTGTTCACTTTAAGAAGTGATTATTTGATTTCTCTCCAGCATTTAAAAAATACATCACAAAACCTCCAAAAAATGTAAAAGAATATCAATTTACATGAACTTTTCACAACACAATGAGCATAGCTGGGGACTTAAAGAGTCTAAAAACCCTTTAAATAGGAACTATTTGAACATTCTAGGCTATTCTTAATTTAATATTTGAAATTAAGCAATCTGAAACATAGACTTTAAAAAAGGGCTTATAAATACACATTTAAAATGTTTCTCTAGTTGTTTGAAAGGATTATTATCAAACATATCTTGTGCAAGTTCTTTATCACATTGTTATAAAATACAAATATAAAATCAATTTTGAAATTATATATATTATATTATCAACATGTTACCTAGTGCTATTTCATAGGGCACATATAAAACTCATAGTTCAGAATAATTTCCTAAACACAAAAGAATATGCAAAGACAGAAAAGTATACCTTGGTTTGTATCATTCTCTGCGGAATATTGTTCATGGCATTGGAAAGCCAACCTTCAAGGCTTTTTGCAAAATTTCGAATGGCTTGGGTCAAGGCACCTAAATGTTAAAGAATAAAGGCAAAGAGAAAAAGATACAAAAGAACATTAATCTTTAAACTCGATTAAGGGAAAACATGCCTACACGACACGTGAAACAGCACAGAACTTAGACTGTCTTCGCTGGTGAGCCGTTATTCGGCATTATGCCTGAATTTGAGAGAGTTCGAGGATTATATTTTGGGGGCTTTGTTTTTCCTTGTGAAGTGATTCTGTTCACAGATACTAACGCTACTTGGTCGGGAAATGAAAACATTCAAACATTTTTGCTTATAACAACATATACCAGTTGTGAATATAGTTGTGGAATTTTCTATCTTAGACAAACACTTTTTATTTACAGCGCTTTGCTCAAAGCTATTTTTCCTTTACAAGTTCTTCATCTTGATTTTTCAAGTTCTTAACCTATTTTCCTTTTATTTAGTTAAAAAGAGGATCATGCAAAACGTCCTCTTTTTCTAAGCCTCTATTTACATTAGAACATGCCAACTAGAGTAGTTTTCTCTTACTCTTGTTGAAAAATAAGGTAAAAATTAACATGGCCTAACTTGAGATCTTGAATAACTATTCTCCATTTCACTTGGCAGGTAGAGATAAAAGATCAGTGTGATAAAATTACTGTCTCAATAAAGACGAATACTCTTAAGATATTCCTAAATTAGTCCATTCCATACTTTTCACATTATCTGTTAAAACCTGAAATAGGGGTAGGTTCCATGAGAGTGGCTTTTCATGGTGGCCATAAAGCTACTGGAAGCATCTTCAATGATCAGAGGTGACTGACTATTTTATAAGAAGGGATCTGTTTACTGAGATTGCTGCGTAAGAGAAGAAGAATTCTTCTCTTGTTCAACAAGTAATTCAGTAAATAGCATTTCCCTTCATCTGTGCCAAAGTGGAGGGATCAGCTTTAGACACTTAATAACTATTTGAGGCATTCACAGCTAAGTCTTTATGGGTTCCCTACTGTATGAGTAGGTATTACAACCGGTAGTCTACTGTAAGAAACAGAGAAGTTACATGTCTGTCCAAGGCTACCCAAAATATTCATGTTAATGATGAGAATCAGTTTCTCGGTTTTTCTCTTTGTGCTCAAATGAATCTGACATGCTTCTCTATTACTTTTGTTAAAGCGCAGTTAGACAATTACTCAAATTACTTGCAAATGATATAAATATTACTAATCCAATAATAAAAACAACTATTTTTAGACAACGACTTATTTAACTGGTCAAATGATAAAAGAGAAACTGAAATGGCTAATTTTTTATTAGCAAAAACATTTGAGAAGTGCTGACCATGAGAATCATCTATTGGAAACACTGAGTTGGAAATTTGAGAACTAATCTTTTGAAATTTCCAAAGCTTCCCACTTTAGCCAAAAAAGAAAAAAAGAAAGGAAAGTATTTTTCTTCTGTATTATGTACTACAATCATGAAGGACAGGCATGAATGGACATGAAAAAGAGTGAAAATTAACGACGCTGTTTGAAACTCAAAGTTTTTGCAAGATTCAATTTGGCTATCTGTATCTTGCATTTTTCTATAATTAATCTAAAAAAAAAAAAAAAAACAAGACCCAGGAAAAATTACTTTAAAACATTAATGAGTTTTACCTAGACAAATCTGATGCAAGGGAGATTATAAAATAAAAAGATATATTTGTATATCAGATGATTTTCAATTTTTACTTTTTTTGTACTAAATGACATTTTGGGCCACCTTTAAATAGACCTTAAAATTGTTCATTTAAGTATTACCAGTCGAGTTCTTATACAATTCTTTGCACTGAACTTATTCTTCATTTTCAGATAAATGTATTTTAGACTATAGTTGCTTCAAGCTGCCTTTAAATTAGTATGAGATGCAGATTATTTTTTGGCTAAAAAAAAGGAATCCCATCTGGACAGTAACTGGTAGAGTGAAGTACTAGTAGCAACAAAATAACAATTTTTAAAATAAAGTTACGTTTTCTCTCTCTATGGGTTCCTGTCAGATCAAATTGTGCACATTAACTTTGACTACTGTTCTCATGAATGGATGTTTGAAATTTAAAATCAATTGCAAAGCAACTTGTTTCAATCCATTCATGAATGATATTAAGATGCATACAATCAGAAGATAGCTATCTAAACTCTATTTTAAGCTTTTTTGTTAAGTCTTGTTATAGAATAGGAATCAAATTTCCAAATTTACTTGGTGCATTAATGTATCTTGTAATTTCAGAGAAACTATGACACTACACTTAAGTAAAAATTCCTGAAGTTGAGTTGTCTACTGAATGTAGAGACAAAGTACTTGACAGAATAAACTGGTTTTTAAATCACAATTTAAAAACAAAGGTCAAATGTATTTAAATGGTGGGGCTTACAGTTAACTAAAACTGATGCATAATTTAAGTTAGGAAACTGAAATTTATAAGTTAAAGTCTTGTGAAGCTACCACGGAAATTTAAGATTTTAGAGTTTTTTCATGAATATTGATGTTGTTGATTTGCCTCAAAAAAGAAAGTGCTCACTGACATCTCTTCTTATATTTCATGAGAGAAATTATGTGGGTGGGAAGATGTCTAATGAGCTACCTATGCTACTTCTCTTAAACATCTCGAGCGCAGGGAGCGAGATGAAAACAAGGAAAATCAGATTCTGAAACATAAATCAGTAAAGAATTCACACGCTGAAATTTTCCATAACATTATTTTTAATCAATGCTTAGTCAGGAACATAGTGCATATACAGTAGAAAACATTAGCAATTGATAAAAATGTGAGACAATGGCAGTTGGATTTTAAAAAAATAAATTTCTATACAAATGTATGTGTGTTTATTGATACTGTATGTAAATGTGTGTCTACGCATGTATTTTAAGGTGATGAGGAACACATGAAGTAACTCATCTCCTCCACTGTTATCTATCATATTTAGAGAAAAAGCAAGTATAAGTATACAAATGTTAATTTCTTCAGCTTTTGTTCTATTCAATCCCTAAATATTGTCTGGAATAACTTAATACAAATCACCTGTGAATTGTGTATTTGAAGTACACGGTTGGCGATTTCACAAGCTAAAGGATTGTGTTTACCTTACTAATGTCACTGTAGAGTGGAAATTCTGTCCCCAGTCTTTAAAACAGTGGTTCTCAAGCTTCTGGCCCTATAAATACAGTTCCTCATGTTGTGACCCAACCATAAAATTATTTTTGTTGCTACTTCATAACTGTAATGTTGCTACTGTTATGAGTCATAATGTAAAGATCTGATATGCAGGATGGTCTTAGGCGACCCCTGTGAAGGGGTCGTTCAACCATCAAAGGGATCATGACCCACAGGCTGAGAACGGCTGCTTTAAAGACTGTTAAGGTCACTAGTATGTGCTCATGAAGATGTAAGCGTAAAGTCATTCCAACTGCCGCTAACACAAGTATCCATAGTGGCATTTATATCGACACTTGCAGAAAATAGCTTTGTTTGCTGCAAGGTAGTGTAAAAGGCAAGCATCACTTAACCCAACTTATCTATGTAATCCCTGCTTACTTCGTGGTGGGACTAAAATGCTTGTGCAGTAACATAGATTTTTCTCTCAGAATGCCAGTTAATCATTGCAGTTAAAAGGAAACTGCACTTGTAGTTCAGAACATGATGTGGGTGAGAAAGTAAATGCTTTTATAAAAGAATTCAACTTCGGTGGAAACCAAGATAAATTCATTTCAAATCAAAAGCAACCATGAAAGAAGCTGGCCTAGCAATTACAGGTTTCAAAAACGTTGGCTTTAGGGAGGAAACTGTGTCCTTGGATAGAGTAATCTACACACGCTTGACTGGCCTAGGAGTGTTCTTGTAATTAGTCACTGGGCTGTCACATCCACAGGTTAGCTTTTCTTTCAAAAAGAAAACTACTAAAGATTGAAAACCAGATCATTGTTCCTCTTTTACTTCAGGTCTGCTCTAGGCTGCTTTCAGGCGGTACTCTGTGTTGCATGTTTTCTATGTGGCAAATCTAAATGCATTAGAATCCCTCTAGATTCCCAAAACTTCCTGGGTGGCATGTATGAGAACAAAAGCATCCGTACTCGTCTGCATTTAACTTACTAGGAATAGGTCTAAGGACGTCGGGGATGAGAATCTCCACCAGAGCCTGGTACATCCCATGGTCACAGTTACACATCCATTTCAGGATAGACTCATGTTTGCACAGAGTTATCAGCTTTGCTTTCGGAAGTCGACTCTCTATTTCACTCAGATTGCTGGGGTGAATAAATGTAGCAAATGAATAGATGGCAAATGAGGATAAAAAAGAAAATGGACTTTAAAAATAGTTTTAGTTTATCAAATATTACTGAGGTTAGAACTATACCACCATTGCACTGGTGCCATACGGCTGTATATATATATATAACATCCCCCCAGAGCTGCCTATACACCTTAATACCTTCTGACGGTATGAAAGGCATATATGAGACTAAACCCATGAGGATGAAATAGCTCTACCACAGTCCCCCAATGCAATAAAATGGGAGCTATTGTACACACGCTGAAACCTCCAGAGAGCTGTTGGCGGCTTATTTCAATCTATTCATTTAATGTTATCAGGTAGGGTTCACAACTGGTATACATATCTCTAATTTATTAGCTATGACATCTACTCAGCCACGAAAATTAACTGGAAAGGTTATGGATTCTGACCTTGATTCAGTAATGGTAGTGCCGTCAGTTGGAGTAGAGGGAGAATAGCGCCAGAATGTTTGCCACAATTTTTCTATCAGGCTAAACTGAAGATTCACAACAACGTCCAATATTGCCTAAGAAACAAAATGGTTATTGGTATATCTTACAATATTTCTCATGTGGAGGTGAGAGGAGAACATAATGTAAAGGGGCTTAAATGGTAAAAATACCTTTGGGTTCATAACTTAACATGGTGAAACTGGACTAAATTGGGCCAATGGAAGTAGGGAAACAAACGAGATTAGCTGGGGGGAAGGGGAAAAACAACTCCTACGAGACTAGGCACAATGCCTGGTATCCCTCCTGTAATGGCCTCACATCTCGCCCTTACTTTCATCTCTTTCCTCCCCCATCCCCACCATGGTCATGCTTGCATCCCTCTTCTCCATTTTCTTCTCTTACTTTTCTTTCATTTTTTTCTACCCACTGCTTCCCTCTGCCTCCAGGGTTGCTGCCATTCTTCCAATTCTCAGAGCAGAGGGCACAGAACATAGATTCAATTCACATCAGTCCTCACTGAGCTGGGTGTGTCCACTGGCCATCAAAGAGGCCAGAAGTGAAGGGTGTGGGGTGCTTGCATGTGGCAGACAGAGTTAGGGCTAAAGTAGCTCTGTCCAAGGCTACTACCGTGGGTCCCCAAGGGTTCCCAGCTACGCAGAGGCTGGGGCACAAACTACAGGCAAGTCAGAAGGCCAGCACTTCTCTGTGGTCACCCAGCGCCTTCATTCAGTCCTATTCTGCGCATCCCTCCTCTAACCTGGCATCAGGGGCTTTACCTTCTCCTTAATTTTATCTCCTAAAGCCATTATCCAGCTCTAGGAGATTAATTTTTTTTTGAGGATGGTAAAATTTGCCACTTCCATTAACTTCTGATGATCATATTTAGTTTTGCCCTGCCCTTGCAATTAGTTTATAAATTCACCTTCAGATAAAAGCAGTCATAAAATAAAAGAGTAACTTGTGAAAAGAACACATGATCACAAGATTCTGTGATTATTTTGAGCATAAAAGACAGAAGTTGTCAATATAGTGTGTTTGATGTCCTCAGCAAAGAGGACAGCTGCCCAGTCAAGATCTACAAAATGCATATAAGCTAAGCGACAACAGAGGAAAACTGGGAGTCAATCTAAGGATTTTAGGCAAAAAGAGAAAATATAATGTCATAATTCTGAAGGCTGTGCTACCTGTGTAGACTGACCTTATGTATGATACAGAGAATAAATGATGATCTACACAAAAAACTCTGAAAACAATTCAAATATTAAGCAAAATCTGTTTGGGATATATTCTGGGAACTAGTAAGAAAAGCTCCAGTAGTTAGTAATGAAAATGGAGGGAAGGGGACAAATTAGAAAATGGTGTAAAATTCAAAAGGCTAATGTACTCTCCACCCTTTTATATCAGCAACAATAAAAATGCAAGTGCAAGCCCTGCAAGTAAAGGGCGTAGAGATGTCCCTCTTCCCAGGCAAAAACTAAAACCTTCTCAAGAGGCAGGTAAAATTACAGCTGCTTTCTCAACTGTAGCTTAGGTACATTCCAAGAGCAGTCTATTAATGAAATAGCTATTAATATCTCACATAATACCTTACATATTTCTATCCATGAGACTGCTGTAAGAACACTATGTGTATGTTAAAGAAAAAAAAATAGTGTTGTAGCACCTTGTATAGAAAATTATACTTGTTCCTTACCTAAAACTAGTGATACTTACACAATATCTTTGATAAACAAATCATGAGAATTCTAAATGGTAAGCAAAATAGGTATGCTAAGCTTTCTTTAAAACATAAACTGTAGTAAACATGATATAAAATAAAGCAAGTAATTCAGTGCATCTTAAATTTAGTGGCTCTTAAGTCAATCTCAAATGCCTTCAAAAAGGACATTCTTTGCAGTAGACTCTTGAGGCAGTTTTACAAGTGAATAAAACATGTGTCCTTTGTCCAATCACCCATTTTCAAATATGTTCATACTAGTGGCCCAGTGCACGAAATTTGTGTACATTAAAAGGGGATTAATTAGAGGAAATATTTTAATATTGCTATTTGCCCTTTCTCTATAATAGAAGTGTCAGAGATTAAAGAAAATTAGTAAAACGTATATGAAAATCTTCCTCCTGTCAGAGTCTGGGGTGCACCACGGTACCCAGAGTCAAGTCATCAACCACCCACGTGCACCTCAAAATCGCTTGAGACCCAAACCTGGGTGGCCCCCCTTCATTGGGCTAGATCCAGACCCAGCTGGTTCCACCCTGTCAAGCCCTGCCAGGTGGGGGGGGGGGTTCAGCCTCAGGTCCCCTGGGTGCCAGGGCAGGGGGCACAGCCTGAGGTCCCCCATGAAGCTCTGCTGGGTAGAGGAAGTGGCCTGAGGTCCCCTGGCCTGGCACCAGGGAAGAGGGTGCAGCCTGAGTTACTCTGGCCTGGTGCCAGGGCAGGGGGAGCAGCCTGAGGTCTCCTGTCAAGCCCTGCAGGTGGAAAACAGGACCTGAGGTCCCCTGTCAAGCCCCATGCAGGAGGTGGGTGGGCGCGCAACCTCAGGTCCCTGCTGATTGCTCCTTAAGGCTCATTATGGGTACTTAGCCTCAGCTGTGGGTGCAAATTGACTGGAGTGACGGTCAATTTACATATTCCCTCTTTATTATATAGGATTAAAATAGATAGACAGATATATTTTAAAATAGTCCATACTATATTGGCTTGGAGCAAATGACTCATGTATCTGTACTTCAAAAATTCGGAATTTTCACAGAAAAAATAGAATTCTTCTTTTTCATATTTGCTCTTATGCTCTATGGGAGATGGCATGAATTCTGGTAACTCTGAAAAAAATTGGGCTCATTCTATAGACTGCATACAGATTAATTATCATACATGTCTATCTCTTTTCATACAGAGTAATCCTACAAATAGAAATGTTGATGAAAATTTTGTAACCCAAAGAATATTTTCATTTTATTGGGGGAGCTTTTCACTTAGAATAACCTTACTGTATATTCGTTAGTAATCTAAATAATATTGCTCCAACTTATATTTTGAATAAGTATAAGAAACTTAAAGAAATACAAATTACACTTGTGTAGACTGGTTTGCTTAAAGCAAGGTTCAGAGAGCACAGAGAAATAAGAAAATGGTTAGAGAATATTCATATATATGATATACATATAAAAAGAAATTATCCTTAGATATATAAGTATCATCCAAAAATTCTCTAATACTAGGAAAAGCAGTAGTCAAAGAGAAACATATATTAAGTGTCTTTCATCATTGCAAGAAATGTTGGGAACAGATTGGCAGGATATGCTGAAGAATAATGTGGTACATAGTTTGTTAATAAAGGGAGAGCTTGCCCTTGGTTGATAATAATCTAGCACCCTTGACAAGCACTCAGATTTATGCAAGCAGTTCTTATTTCTGGAGTATGGAAAATATGTGAATGCTATGAACTGAGACTTCTCACTATACTGCATTGTCAGCAGTCAGGAGGAGAGCCTGTGAAATCTAAAGGATTATCTTTTACTTCTAAGTAGATCATAGATAGCACTGGAATAAAGCTACCTAAATTCTAAACAGACTCCTCTTTTAAAAGGAAAGGCACTTATGAAAACTCTCCTTGTAATCCATCATTCCCTCGGTACTAAGTGAGCCGCAGATACATGTCATGCTGCCTTGGAGAGAGTTCCCCTCCTGGAGACCATGTAGCCACTTCTGAGATGCGATATTCAGAAAGGGTAGGAGTAGGGATTCAAAATACCAAGAGGAACTTTAATTACCAAAAAAACAAAAATGGAGCCTCCATGATCCCTGGTAGTGCTTTATTAAACACTAGAGGTCCGGTGCACAAAAATTTGTGCACTCGGCGGGGGTGGGGAGTGGGGGGAGGCGATCCTTCAGTCCAGCCTGTGCCCTCTTACAGTATGGAACTCCTCAGGGGATGTCTACCTGCTGGCTTAGGCCTGCTCCCCAGGGAGATCGGGCCTAAGCTGGCAGTCAGACATCCCTCTGGCAGCCCGGGAGCTCTTGGGGGATGTCCACTTGCCAGCGGGGAGCAGTCCTAAGCTGCAGTCAGACATCCTTAGCGCTGCTGAGGAGGCAAGAGAGGCTCCCGCCACCACCACTGTGCTGGCAGCCGTCAGCCTGATTTGTGGCTGAATAGAGCTCCCCCTGTGGGAGCGCACTGACCACCAGGGGACAGCTCCTGCATTAAGCGTCTGCCCCCTGGTGGTCAGTGTATGTCATAATGACCAGTTATTCCCAGTCGTTCTGCTGTTAGGGTCAATTCGTATAATACCCTTTTATTATATAGGATTTAGAGAAAATATTTTTGATAGAAAATGGTGTAAATTTCAAAAGGTAAAAAAGGTGCACTGAAAAATTAGGGCTCTTTCTCCTGCCACCCACTCACCCAATTTCCTTTACAAAATCAACCACCATTAACATTTTCATGTCTATTCTTCCGGAGAGATGTATATACATGTTGTTTTTTATTCAAATGATAGTATGCTAGACACACTATTTTGCATCTTGCCTTTTTCTTTGAAAATAAATCCTATGTTTGTTCTATATTAGTGCATTTAGACTTCCTATTCTTTTTAATGGCTGCATAATATTTCACCTTATAGATATCATATTTTATTTATTTAGTTCCCTACTAGATAGTGAAGTTATAACCAACCTTTTGCATTGAAAACAATAATGCAGTAAGTTAGTTCCCTTGTACACTTATCTCTTCACCCACATGTAAACATTTTTTCTAGGATAAAAACCTTGAAGTAGAATGCATCAAAGGATTCATTAGCATAGACTAAGAAAATGGATAGTAAAATTCGTTCTCCCTTTCCTATAGTCCTCACTTTTCTACTCTGAGATAAGAAGATAAATTAATTTATAGGTACTCAAAGAAATATGAACTAACTCGTATGTCTCTTAGGAATAAGTATGGTTATTTTATTTTGGTATGTTGGCTAGCAAAACTCAGCAGGGGATTGCACTATGTCTGAAAAGACGTACCTCACAGTGCTCTCGATAAAGACTCTGCAGTGACTTGATATCCTCAAAGGTAGTACCATCTGGCAGAGAAGAGATTTCAACTTCTCCAAACTCTGGGAGTGCTCGAGATGCATCTGTTACCAGGACAACACAAGAGAATAAAGCTTTGTGGATGGTGCCAATTATAGATTAATGAAGGAAAGTTTAAGAGAACTAAAAAGGAAAACTAAATAAATAAAATATCAGAGGCCCAAAGAGCAAGGATTTTTTATATCACTACTTGCAAGCAAAACTTGGCAACATCATCAGCTTAAAAGAACAGAGGGAACATAAAAATTTTAGAGAAACTAAATTTTCACTATTACTATATCATATCATAGTGTCTTTTAATATAAAGCATATATATATATATATATATAACTAAATTTTCACTATTACTATATCATATCATAGTGTCTTTTAATATAAGGCATATATCTATCTATATCTATATCTATATCTATATCTATATCTATATCTATATCTATATCTCAAGTTGCCAGAATCAATTTTGGCTATTTTTACTATTATATTACTTCAGTATATAAAAAATCTAGTTTAAAAGTCATTATGCTCAAACTTTCTATATAATTATAAACCACAAACCTACAAAATAAAGACAAAGAAAAGTACAAGAATAACATTAAACTCAACAACATTAACTTGATGTGATGGATGATGCTGTTGTCCTGAATGAAACATGATTGCGATACTAACTGCTGTGGCACAGGATCTTTTGAGTTTGACACGCTTATACCAACAGGTACTTCCTGGTGGCTGGACCTCCTATTACTTTTCTATATTCAAATGGGCTGTGAAATGTTCCTCCACACTGAGCACTGGGACAGCATTTAGCCTTCCCTTGGGATGAAGGTGTAATTTACATAATATGTCTCTGTTCTTTTCTCATAGCTCTGGGCAATTAATGCACTACACTCTGGAGTCTGCCTTATCGTAAGTTCTAATACAAAAGTGGAAACTAAAATTGCAGAATAGTATTCTTTCCTATCTTCTATGTGATTCAGAATATGTTTTTATTTTTTTAAAGATAATAATTGAAATAAAAAGATGAAATAAAAAATATTCTTCTTGAGAGCTTAAAGGCCCATAAGAATATACCTAAGGACTTTAGCTTGGGAAATGATGCCATCATATTTTCAACTTCTCCGTCTTTTTCAGAAGGTGCACATAGACACATAAACACATACAGACACATACACACACACACTCTCTGACAGCTTCTACTCATCTTGTTTGATCTGCTGTACAGAAATTATGCATGTTCATCACTAGAAGAGTTGTCAATTAAATTGAAGTGCCATTTTTGCACCTTTGGCTATGACAAGAATATGCAAAATGATCAAGTTCTACTTCCTAACACTTTAAATAAAGAGAAACACGTATATCATCTAGGATTTTTTTAAAAAAATATGAAGTGTTATGATCTAGTTAAAAGAATAAATTACTTTTTAAAAGCTTATAATAACTTTTATTCTAATCTAAGGCTGTATGCACATGTAACTTTATACATAGAAAATAATTCTTTTTGGAACTTAAGTTGCTACTGAAATATAAAAAACACACAACACAATTTTGATTAAAAAAAGCCCAACTAAATCAAATTCTGAAAAACAATTTCACAGCAAGTAGTCTTTAATTTATATACATTTAAAAGTCCTACATAGCTCAAGAGTTTTAAAAATAAGCTTTAGTGAACATGAGAAAATAGAAATGAACTGGAAATGTCATACAATGTGCATAGTTTCAGCACACAAAAAAGTCTTTCTATTTGGTTAACATCTATAATAGAAATCTCACTTGGGGAAAACACTACTATTGTTCACGTGTCTTCAAAATCCTAAAAGCAACTAATATGCATTACACCTTAACATACCTAAAAACTGTTGATGATGTTGACTTTGGGCAATTACAGTTTGCTCAACAGATGTGCCTGTCTGTTGACCACTTCCTGTGAAACCATCTGCAACCCCATCCACTTTCTGCATAGGCTTGTACCTAAAAATATTAGATGGGAAAAAACAAATAAACCAAATTATTCCTTGCTTTTTTTGTACTGCACAAAACTCCCAAGGCATTCAATTTTATCCTGTCTTCTTTAATGTTTCATGATAGTTGGACAGAATTCTTTTCCCTCGACAGTCTCATAAAGCTAAAGTGAAGAAGGTTTCTCAATTGTGAAAAGAAAAAAGGGGGAGGGGCTAGGAAGAAGACCTATTTTTGAAAATTCAGAAATCTACCTAAGAAAGAGTTATGTGGCATTTCTTTGGACACCAACGGCAAAGATATTCATGGTTATAGTTTTAATGATTTGAATATTACTTTTAATGGCCAATGGGTCAAGGTAGAAACACTTTAAATATGTTGGGACTTTAATCTAAACAAACATCTAGGAGGTAGGGCCTGAGAAATGTTGATGAATGGCTTTCAATTTATTAATATCTCTAAAATATGAATCAGCCTATCAATTCTACCATATCTTCTAAAGCCTCCCATGCATCTCAACACATTCATCTCCCTTAACTCTTCTCCATATCTGCAAACAGAAAAATCCTAAGTATCAGCTTGAAGCAAAATACATGCAAGAATCCATCTATCTATAAGCCTAATTTACCAAATTAAGAAAAAGAAATTCTAAAGTCACCTACAGTTCTGTATTAATCTTCAGGTCCTAGTCATAGAAACTCATGAACTTTGCATACTTATAAGAAAGAAAAACAATATGTTTCAGTAGCATGGTCAAGAAGGAAAGCCTGCTTGGAAGACATAACAATATATTAAAAACTGGGCAACTCTGCTAGGATAAACAAATACCAAATAAGAAATAAGCATCAGCCCTAGCTGGTTTGGCTCAGTGGATAGAGCGTCAGCCTGCTGAATTCGATTCCAGTCAAGGGCAAATGCCCTGGTTGCAGGCTTGATCCCTAGTAGAGGTAGTGCAGGAGGCAGCCAATCAATGATTCTCCCTCATCATTGATGTTTCTATCTCTCTCTCCCTATCACTTCTTCTCTGAAATCAATAAATATATATTTAAAAAAAAGAAAGAAACATCAACTCTAATTTTCCCTTTTCCAATTTTTTTTTAAGATTTAACTTATTTTATTTCATAAATGTAGAAAAACTAAGAAAAAATTGAGACTTATGTCCTAGAGATACCATCACTCACTTTAGGATGTCTGTCCTACCATTTTCCCCCCTCATTTCTAATTGTGCTTATAAACAAAACCACCTCTAGACACTTGACTCTTACATTAATATCATAAGGCAAGTGGATCATTAATATGAATTATTGTGACTAACAATGTCCGTAATACATGAATAGGATATACTCATGGATGGCTGCATTCTGATAGCAGATATAGAATGAATGGACCTGGTGAAACATCATACAAACTAATGCTTTAGTTGCCTTAAAGAATGATTCAATCTTGAATGTTATTAATTATAATTTAGATAAATGAAACTTCAAAGAAAAATTGCCAAGTTATTCATGATATTTATATTTATTTCTTATACTAGGGGCCCGGTGCACAAAAATTTGTGCACTCGGGGGTGGGGGGGGTGGGGGGGGTCCCTCAGCCTGGCCTGTGCCCTCTTGCATTATGGGACATCTCGGGGGGGGGGATGTCTACCTGCTGGCCTGCCTAGCCAGGCTAGGTGAGGGGCTGAGGGCAATTTTCAGGCTGCCCACAGCCCCTTCAGGGTTTGTCCACTGGGGGGTGGGAGGGCTGGTGAGTGCAGGCGTCAACGTTTCCCACCGGAGGGCCCACGATCACACACGCCTGGTGGGCCCCCACTGCTGAGGAGACACACCTGGTGCAGAGCTGGGTGGTGAGCCAGGGGTGGACGCTGGTGCAGGATCCCTCGGTGGGGCCCTGCTGCTGAGCAAACACACCCGGGGTGGAGCCGGGCAGCAGACTGGCTTTGGATGCTCCGCACTGTGCAGCAGACGCTACTGCACGCCCTGTGGAGGCCCCTGGGGGGCAGACGAAGGCGCGGACCCAGGACAGGCGCTCCTGGATGCCCCGTGGAGGCCCCTGGGGCAGAGACAGGCAGCAGACCCAGGACAGGTGCTCCTGGATGCCCCGGGCCAGACACCCCCCCCCCCACTCAGCTGACACACCCGGCACAGCTGTGCCGGCCTTGGAGGCTCCCAGTACAGAGCCACCTTGCCAGCCTCCATCTTGGCTGGGTTAATTTGCATACAGCCGCTCTGACGGGCTGATGGGCGTGGCTTAGCATCCCGAAGAAACGGTCAATTTCAATATTACGCTTTTATTAGTTTAGATAATTGAAACACTGTTGCTTTAAGCTGAGGCCTAGGCAGGTAATGAAGCCTCCTGTTTGTTTCAGCTCTGTGGCTTCTGTAATTGAAACATTGTTATCATGACAAGAGGCTTAATCAGCCTCGGCAGGCAGTTGCAACAGAAGCCTTTGGTTTGCTCTAGCTCCATGGCTGCTGGCCTCCATCTTGGCTGGGTTAATTTGCATACAGCCACTCTGATTGGCTGGGAGGCGTGGCTTGGCTGGTGGGCGTGGCTGTGAGCAGAGGCTCAGCCAGCCTAGGCAGGCAGTTGCAACAGAAGCCTCTGGTTTGCTTTAGCTCCGTGGCTGCCGGCCTCCATCTTGGCTGGGTTAATTTGCATACAGCCACTCTGATTGGCTGGGAGGCGTGGCTTGGCTGGTGGGCGTGGCTTAGGTGTCTTGGGTGATGGTCAATTTGCATATTACTCTTTTATTATATTAGATGATAAAAATACAATCAGAAGATGAACAGAGCGAAAAAAGGGTACAATACTTCATCCTTATTATCACTTTAGTGATGACTCCACATCACCAAAATGTTGGTTGCTATTTTCTAATGATATAAAAGAACTCAAACATGTTCTTTTATTTAATGGAAAAACCATTGGAAAGTACTTTTCAATTGGTTCATACTAAAAAGTGGCATAGTACTGTGATGTTCTAGAAATGCTGTTTATAAAAAATGGATTTTTTTTTTCATTTATTTTCCTCCTTAAAAATTATCTTAGCAAGGCAAAAAATCTTTCTGAGGCAAATACTTTGAGTACTTCCATGGGGAAGTTGCTAACTATTCATTCTGTCTAGAAAATTTATCTTTAGTAAATAAATTTAACAAAGTTTCCTGACCTCATTGATCCATCTCAGGTGTCATTTGATTTTACCCTCCTTTTAACAGCTACGAAATTTTATATTTTATATAAAGTAGGCTAAAATTGCCTAGCCATGTTTCTTCATTTAAGTTAATTATGGCATTCATGGAGTTAGTAAACAAAAGTGGTTAAAGGAATTTGAATTATTTACTCTGAAGAAAATAAAATGAAAATGTTTCCTATAGAATTCAATATATTAAATTTTAACATAGAATTAGTGAGTAATTATGAGATTTGCCAAGCTATGCTTCATCAAATTTCCTTTGTCTTTTACAAATGCTTAACAGGCACAAATATCAAGGACAAGTGGAATTTCACCATAAAAGGAAATGACATATTTCTCTCCGTTTGTGAGCTTTCAGAGAATAGATGCTATGTCACAACCTTTTTGCACACAGTGCTTAGCAAGCCTGCAAGCTTACAAGTAAAATTATCTGCTCCCTTAGAGAAATGTAGACATGGACGTTCCTAAGGGAAAGAGAGATTATATTTTTAACAAGCACTCAAAATCATAATTCATTAAAATTAATGCATGATTATACATAATAATAATGATATTGAGTGGGAAGCATTAATTATATGTACAGTGTACTACACAGAAGATCAAAAAAGCATCAATATTAGCTTATGGGGAAAAAGAAAACTAGCTGATAAATTCTGGAGAAATGTTGAAGATCAGTACTTAAATACAAAACTTATATAGGAGATGTGAAGAAGAAGAAGAAAAAAGAAAATAGTCAGAACTGAGAAATTAGTGTTTTTATTCTAATCATAAAATTAAGGGTAGCAAGGTAAATAGTGGGTTAAATGGATCAGGCAAAGATGCACTATGTGTATTCATTCTTGGTTACTCTGTCGATAGGCTCTTTTTAAGCCAGAACATTATGTTGTACTTCCTCAGAGAAAGGTATGGGGATAAGTTTGGGAGGGATCTGTGCCATAAAGAATGACATCAAGAAGCACAGGAATATGAAAAAAAAAAAAAGCACAGGAATATGGTTCATGTACAAGAGCAGTCTTAATGGGAGCTAAATATGAGACAGCTTTTAGGTAGTGCTAACTTTTAACTTTTCCTGCTTTAACTACTAAATCATGTGGTAGAACAGTGTATTGTCTGGCATTGCATTGGTACTTAGAAGGAATTCCTGGAAATCACAAATATTGGACTGAGGAAACCTAGATGTTCATATTCCTGATGCTCTAAGAAAAAAAATCCTATCCCTGCTATCACCTCAGAGGGTTGGGTCTTCCCAGAGAAAGATGGAATTTAACAGGAAGTCAAGAATAGGAACATTAAAAATAGGCTAAACAAGTATCTGTGGTAACTGATTCTGCTTGGAAGAAACCATTATAGATATTACTAGAGACCTGGTGCACAAATCTTGGGAATGGGGTTTAGCAATTGATTATTTTAACAAGTTCTGAAATGTTTCTTAAGGAGCCTGCACAGCACCAAGTCCATAGGAGCCTCTTGTCCTGATATAAATTCCTTCAGCCCACTTCTGTAGAAGTATATCACTAGCATTAGAGATAAGCCATTTTTTAAATAAATGTCATCAGTTTTCAATAAACTGCATTTGGAATGTAAATAAATATCTCTGAATGTATGGTGAATGCATGAATGAATGCTCAGAGTAACGTATTTCATTTTACATACTATTAATTGATCTTAACATATATCAAATCAACATAACAAACATTCATTGAGCATTTACTATAGGCATAGCACTTAGGGGCATGAATTTGAAAAGGCTGCATATAAATAGAATTTTTCCAGTAGTTTTTTATAATCTATTGATTTACATGATAATTCAACATTCTCTTAACTCTAGTTGAATTTCAATTGATGTCTTAGAATTGAAACAATCATTTTCAGGTTTCCTGTCTCTACCTTTTTCATAAAATTATTACCATTTAAATTCTAAACTGTAAAAACTAGAAATACTTTTTATGGAAAAAAATTGTTGAATCCTTTAAAAAACAAAACCACTTAGTAGTCTTTTAAACAACAAAATTTGCTCCCTTTCCCCATTTATTTTACAAGTGCCTTATTTTTAGATTAGGCTTCCTTATAGAAGAGTCTTAGCACTCCCTAGTTGCCTATACTCTGAGAAAGACCTGTGCTGCATCTAATGAAGAAACAGCTCTTGGTTTCAAAGTCAGTAAGAGGCAAATGATAATTTTAACAGCTTGCAACTCCATGGGCAATCAGAGCTGAAGTTGTTAATAATTAAGAAATCAAAGAAACTCTAATGCTTTAATAGCTGAGTGCATGCATGAAACCTGTCATTGACACCGAAAATCTGGAAAATTATTAGGAATCTTTCACCATGGGGTTAGTCTTAGCTGTTATTTAGAACTTGGACAGCTATAACTCTACTGTAAAATGTTATCTAATTCTGTCCATAATTTCACATGGACAGACACTGAAGGAGTCCAAAGGAAGGCAAAGAACCACTGCATTCAATGAACAGTACCAGCTGGAAGGACTTTCAACAGACTAAATGGAACATTTGGAAAAATCCCTTTGAAGTGAAAAATGCAAATGCAAAATCTGAATTGTACAGGCAAATAGAGCCATATTAATGTAGAACTCTAGAAGGTATGCAATCATTTAATTTGCATGAACAAATCTATATACTGAGCTCATAATCAGGGCAAGAGGCTAAAATTTTTTATTGGAATATCGAAATATTTTCTTTGGAAATATTGTTCCAGAAAGTCTTTCTATGCCTTGAGTCTTTCTATGCCTTGAAATGAACCAAATGATATAGATGTGAACAGATCAGAGAAAACAGTGAATGCTAAGGGTGCCATTTTTTTTTCAGAATAGTAACTAACTCCTTGATGTCACACTGAATATGTCTGTATCTAAATGGCTTCCCACATTCACCTGTTGGTCAATGCTAAGTACTCCATCTCTTCAATTCTTATTGGTGGCTCTTAGAGTTATTTGTGTCTTCATTAGTTTGACATCTATAAGTGGGCAAAGGGAGAAGGAAAAATTTAAATTCAAATGGGGTAGTAGTATTAATTACAGCAGTTTTAGGAAAAATTTGGGAGAGGTGGGGAAAGGAGAAGGTTGAAGCTACTGGCTAAAATGAAAGCTGTGGATCATGTGTTCATTTAGCATATATTTGACAATATGCTCAGTGCTCTCTTAGGTGCTGAGGATGAACTGTGCAAAGAGCCAGACAGGGCTCTCTTATTTCATGAATTTCTTCACTGACTTCTCTTAGCATAGATAATTTAGAGTTAACTGTACAGAACAGATTTAGTCTTGTTACAAATATACACGACACTTTCATGATAGCTCTTTCATCTATAGCTGAGCCCTTCTGTTAAACTGATTCTAGATAGATGCTTCCACTCCTTTATTTGGAGAATAACAACCTGACTCCTAATGCCAAAACAGCAACAAAAACAAAAAAGGGTATCTGAGGCTTTATCCAGGAAAAAATAAATTAGTGAGGTTCTTGCATATAGCGAAGTTAAATGGTCCTCAGTATCCTTAACAGTAAATAACGATGTAATTGACAAACAAAATCATGCATACAAAGTGCTTATTGCAGAACATTTCAAATGTTCAATAAATGCTCATAGAAGAATTAAGTGGTGACTCTTAGCATTATCACACTTTACATTAATTACTATAGTCAATAGTTATTGAATTGTGATTCTCCTGTCTTCAATGGAAAATATCTTTACATTAGGGAGTGCTACAGTGGCACAGTGTGCATTAAATATCTACAAGCTGAGATTCCTTATTTGTCTTCAAAAGCCAAATGCACAGGCACTGATCATCTTCCTACTGAAAACTCCTGTCACCCTCAGCTGCCTTAGAGCAATTTACCAGCCCTAGGTGCTTAGCTCTGAAGGGACTCCAGGAAATTCATAGTCTAGGAAAGAAATTGTAAACTATTAACATCAATCAAAGTTGAAAGCCACTGGCCTATACGTATAAAGAAATGGAAACCACACTTGCCCAATTACCAGACTTCTTTCTTATCCAAAACAGCCTTATCCTTAAAGAAATATTCTTCTCTAGGGCACCAGTATAATAATGATAATAGCAATTAATACTTATCTAACACTTGCATATTTCCAGTTATAAGAACACTTTATATACTTCTTTTCACTTGAACTTCAAAGCCTTCTGTGAGGTAGTTCATTATTAATTTCCATTAGCAGATGAAGACATTGAGGTTCAGTGAAGTTCCGTCAAAACACTGCAGAAGTGTCAAAGCAGCCTGTACTCGAACCCATACTTCCCAGTGTTAAATACAGGGATCTTCTCACTTGTCTATGAAGAGCAGACGGAGAAAGGTCTTCTAATAACAAAGGTTCTAGTCCTCACTCTCTCCTGAGAAACATGCATGCTTTCACATCTGTCTACAGCAACAGCAGAAGTAGCCCAGGTGTACCATCTTTCTAATAGGCCTCTATCTCCCCTTCCCCCACCACAGAGCCACAAATGTTCTTTTTTTTTTTTTTTTTTTTTACAGGATCCAAATCCTGTGGAAAGACCATATATAGAGGGAGGAAATGACATATTCTATTCCCTCACATATTTAGGACATACTAAAGTGTGATTTCCCCCCCTTTATTATATATGCAAACATTTTATCACAGGTGTACATTTCTGTTTGGGTTATCTTACCTGTTTAAGGGTGGAATTCATCTAAGAATAAATACAAGGGGCCTGGGTTCTAGTCCTGATTGCTCTATGACCTTGGATAAGATGTCTACCCTTTATGGACTTCTTAACAAGAAGATGAGTTGGACTAGGTGATCTCTTTCCTCCAGCTCTAACACTCTATTATTCTGTGATATCTCTTTAGTTGTGATGGGCATATTTGGTATGCAGCTGTTGGCTGTTAAGTATTTGTTGAAGGAATGATAACTGCAGTTTAAATATTTTGAGGACGGCTACTGGGATCAAACACAGCCAAGCACATTGTCAAAAGCACTTGGCTCTATTCCACCACTTTTGCTGTAGAGATTTGGAAGAATAACTAAAATGTATGTCAACACCCTCTACGCGCTTCTTTTAAATATTAAAAATAAAACTGCAACTAACATTTTTACTTAGTTTATAGCTCTAAAAATTACTGATCTCCAGTTTGCTCTGTAACAACCTAGTTTATTTATTATATAAGTTATGGTAAACATAGTTTATGGGTGAATTCCCTTGGAAACTGAAGATTATCACATGTGAGCATGTAAGTTATTTTCACAGAAAATATTTTCAGCAAAAGGTATTAAAAAACAACAACTATTATACAGCCTTCTGTTTCTTTAACTAGGGTACTTTACCTCTTCTCAATCACCTATATTTCCATCAATTAGCCAGTTATTAAACTGTGTTAGACTAGATTCTGGTCACTAGAGTGATACTCAAAGGACCAACTGCAGTGCAGCCTACTGTGTTAAGTAACCCAAAGCAATTGTAAGACTCCTGTCTACTTATATTTCCTCTTGCCTGCTTTTGTATCTCACAATTTCATGTGAATCAAGTGGGCTCTAGTCTGCTTCTATATTTTATGAAAGTAGCTTGGAATGGCTTCATCTTCTCAAATAAGCTGAACTATAGGCTCTGTGACACATGTTTTTCAATCAGAAGCTGTTTCCATTTATTTCTTGACTCATGGCTATGTTCCTTATAGTGGTGTTGCTGGAAATCTGATTTGTAGATAAGTGGAGTTTTCCTTTGCTACCTTATCAAATAGTCAAATGAATTACCATATGTAAAGGAGGTCTAATAATTATAAAGATATACAAAACAGGGATCAGATCATTATTTCTGCTACAATTACTATGATTCCAAACTTATCAGAAAAATGACTTCTAAAACTTCCCTTTTATTTGACAAAATAATCACTGTATATGCTTGAATTTTCTTACTATAAGATTACGTGAAACATACAATTCTACTTTGGAAGATGTGCACATATAGATGAATATAATAAATCTTGAGGCACTTAAACAATTTGAATATTCTAAAACAAGAAGCCTGTTGCACAACATTCATGTACTGGGAGGCGGTCCCTCAGCCCAGCCTGTGCCCTCTTGCAGTCCAGAACCCCTCTGGGGATGTCCAACTCCCGTGGAGGCAGGAGAGGCTCCTGTCCTCAACACTGCACTCGCCAACTGTGAGTCGGGGTTCTGGTTGACTGGTGCTCCCCCTGAGGGAGTGCACTGACCACCAGGGGGCAACTCCTGCATTAAGCATCTGCATCCTGGTGGTCAGTGCGTGTCATAGTGACTAGTTGTTTCACTGTTTGGTCGATTTGCATATTAGCCTTTTATTATATAGGATATTGAATATTATGTTGCTTGTATTTTAACAGGAGAATGACAATCTCTTCTTGTGTGAATTTTAATATTTTCAATGGAATCATTTGTTTTGGAATCATGTTATATTTAAGCCATAAAACAAATGACATGCTCTTTCCCATTGTTTACAACAAATACTCTTATGCCTACATTCAGACTTAGGGAGAAAACCCCTCCTCTCCCATTCAAGTGTTTCTGCACAATGGGCAATCTGCCTTCACTTCAGGCCTATTGATGCTGCCAGTTGATAGAATCCTTCAGACACAAGGGAAATCTCCCTCTGTCCTGCTGATCCAACGAGGGGTCCACGAAGTTGATAACACTAGCACTGAAATTAGTTAGCTAGACACCACTCCAAGAGCAAATGTCTATAATCCAAAACTTTTATAATTAAAAAAAAAATAAAGGAAGTTTTAGGATTTCTTTGGTTGTCTAACATTCTTATTTCATGAGAAAGTAAAAACTAAAGTTGGCACAATTTATTAATATTACTAAAAATTTTATATCATTTCTTAAATACATCCACATTATACCTAATTCTAAAAAACACTGACTACTATACTGTGATTGCAGAGTTTATATGACTTGTTAACCTTCATATCTCTGGAACCTTTCAATTAAGAGACCTTTGTTAAATCTTAGGCCTTGCTTCCCTAACTCAGGCTTTTAAAATAAAGACTGCATCTTCAAGGCTTCCATTTCCATGAAAATTTGCTTGGTAGGGATTATACGCTGTTATGTCACAGGAAGAAATAGGCTTCTGCTGTCTTAGGTACAGTTCATTAAGCTTTTTTCACGTTTAAGTTTGAGCATGTGTTATTTTTGAATCAAACTTTTTTTCCTTGATTGCACCATTACCTCCACTGTGTAGTGCTGCTACACATGAGTACAGAGACTTCATAAATTAAAAGCTACAAATATTGCTATAACAGGTGAAAAAAAACATAAGCTAAGACAATAACACTTTGTTACAATTCACACAAACTCTATCTCCAAACGCATTATGTGTTAGTGTTCTAGGATTTTTTTTTTTTCAGAGCCCTTCTTACTATCTTTCGTGAACTATACCTCAAAAATAAGGATCAGCAACCTAAAAAATATGGTTGAGAATCTGTGAATGAAAAATCTAAATCCCTTGAGATATCTTTACATCATATCCAATCTTGTCCTGACTCTTCAGTTTGGGACACTTGCACTAGAAACTATGACTGTGTTAAAACCACTTTACCTCTAGTCTCTTCCCATTACTTATTTCTAGCTTAAAACCAAAAAGTCATCTCTCTAGAAAAAAAATCTGAAAGTTTCATTGTTCTGCTTCAAAGCCTTATGCAACTTCAAAGCTATATTCTGTACAAAGAACAAACTTAACTTCATACACAACTAAATCCTTTAATCTCAGATCCAAACTATTTTTTAAATCTCGTTTCCCACTAAACTACTCAACCTTCTCAATTCTTTCTGCAATGCCAACCTTACCAATCAGAGCATTTACCAAAGACATTGTGAACTTTGCCCTGCTATACTTTTGTTTACATTATTCCCTCTGCCTGAATGTTCCTCTCTTTCTGATTCCTCTAAATCCCCACTCAAATAGCACTTTCTCTATGAAACTTCTTAGTTCTCCCTCTCCAAGAATTTGATAAAAATTACTCTGTATTCCAATAGGTTGATCAAAGCTTTATTTTAGTACTTCTCATACTGCATTACTTAAAAAACAAAATAAAACAAAACAAACAAACAAAACCCCAAACATGTGCTTCCCCATCTAATTTCTTAACTCCTCAAAGGTAAAGGCTGTGACTGCTCTCTAAATTCAGAGCCTGGTACATAGGAGGGACTCAATTAGTACTTGCTGACTAAATAGAAAAGGGACTCCTGTGTGATATATTCTTTTCTCCAGCAATGACTTAGAGCTAATATTTCTGATGACCAAGGTACTAATCATTGAAGATCAATGGATTAGGCAGAATGATGAAGATTATGTGATTACCTATGTGTAGACTTTCTTTCTGCCACCTAATTCTATATGCTCAGTGGGAAAGATAAATGAGAGAGAGAGAGAGAGAGAGAGAGAGAGAGAGAGAGAGAGAGAGAGAGAGAGAGAGAGAGATCTCATTCATTTTATTTACTACAAACTGTAATATAAGCCACAAGAGACTAGAGGGCCCTCAGCTATATAACAGCATCATGGGCTTAAGTAAATCATTTGATCTGAGACTTAATGGAAAAATAGGAGTATTAATGCTTTGATTGTCACAGGCTGTGTGGCCAGACTAGACTGAGGTATCTTCAATTCTAAGATCTATGGATCCATCCATCCATCCATTCATCCATCCATCCATCCACCCACCCACCCACCCAGCTACCCACGAATGCTTGAGCTTTCTTACAGCTCTAATACCTACAATTCTACATATATCAAAGTTGGATTCAAATAAAGTGTAAGGAATCCTAAACATTCTGAAATACTTTATACTGTGTCAAAAGAATAGCTCGAGGGATGTACAGAATTGCAGGTAACAAACTCATGAATATGAAATGCATTTCTCCAGTTGTTATTTGCTTGGGTATGCTCTTTATGCTTGTGTTTAGTTTCCCTGTCTGGATAGCCTAGGATATCACATTTAACTTAAAAAGGGCCAAACAGGCTGACTGATAAGTAATTTTTAAAGATTTGGAAAATAGGCAGGATGAATAAAATTCAAAATCATATATGAGTACTGTCTGTCGTGAAAGCATGCCAATAATAGTGACATTCTTTCACACTTATGTATTTGTTCTATTTGTTTGGAAAAAAAGGAGACCAAACATCTAAAGAAACACATAGCTTTGACATGTCAACGACAACTGCAGAGTCTACCTTTGTTTCTGTTGCATGGGTTGTTGCCTCATAGCCATATACTGCATGTCTTCTTGCAGGCGATTGAGAGGGGAATCTGGCTTCACACGAATCCCATAGTAATGGTACTTGGAGTTTCCTCTTCATAAAAGACAACAAACATTAGAGACACAAAAAATCAGTCAAACCTGTATTAATCATATAGGATGTCCATACAACTTCTTACTTGGAAAAATATATAAAAAAGCAGCATTTTAATGTTATATATTTGTGATATGTTCTAGATACTTATATATTTTGATGGTGAATATATTTGAAGAATCAAAATAAGATTCTAAATCCACTGGCTCAAGGCCCTAAAAAAGTCCTTATAAACTTTCTCTTAAGTATTATTACATAATCCATTTATTCCATTTAAGCTACATTTTAAAATTTATGTTTTAAATTTAATTTAGAAAGGATAATAGTGAGAAAAAATTCTGGCCAAGAAAAATTTATTAACAGCATAAAGGATTGAGCACTAAAGAATAATTTATAATAAGAAGTTTATACAGAACCAACAGAAAAAAAAAATCTCAATTCTACCTTTCTTAGGTAAGCTCTACATTTTATATTTAATATTTTGAAACCTAAAACAAAGCATGCATTTACTCATTTTGAAGCATTTTATTAGTCTCTGTTTTTATGGATTTATATTAGTTTTGCAGGCTGAATAAGATGTGTCACAACAGACACGGGGAAATTTCTCTGTGAAAATGGCAAATTTCCACCTGGAATAAGAATGTCCCCATTACCCACGCTCAGGAGAAAGGCCATCTTTGTTATTAGGAACGACAAAATTTAGCTCCGAATGAAATGTGAAGTTTTTGCAAATATAACATTTTAAATATGTGAATTTTTACAAAGAGAAAATAGTTTTTCATAACCCTATATAGAGCAAGACATCAGTACTCTTTCAATTTTTTTCTTTCATTTATAACAAGAAATGCAAGGGGAGTGTGGATTAAATATTTTATATAAAAACAGCACAATGTACAGTTGATGTATTATAGAATTGTATACCTGAAACCTATATAATCTTATTAACCAATCTCACCTCAATGAATTCAATTAAAAAAATAAAACAGGAAAATAAATAAATAAAAGCTGTATATGAAATATGCATAACAATGAATATCATTGAATTATGGTTAATTTTCTTAAGTTCAACAATGATAACTAAACAAAACAGAATTTTACTTCCAAAGTTAAAGAACATATATTAGATGAACCCTAAATGTATGAGTACACATTAAAATCTTGCTATATAAATAATACTGCTAGCTTTAAAAGAATGCAGGGTATCAGAGTACCTATAAAGTTTCTGCAAAATGAACCAGTGTGAAAACCTAATGCCTGTACAGAAAGCTTTCCACTAGCAGAGATTATATTATATCTCCAAAATCCACTACAGAACAGTGCAAAAAACAAAACCAAAAAATATAAACACAATTAGTAGTGTTCTCTGTAGGAAATGGAGAATGACAAGGAGGCATGGCAGGGTGAGAAGCAGGAGGCAGTAACCAGGGGATACAGCCCATGACAGGGCTACAGTGTGAAATGGTGTCTATCTTGTGAGACCACAAAGCAGATGAAGTGTCCAGTTCCTTACAAATCAGCATTTGTTTGGTTGGGGCAGGGAGGTGGTTTTTTCCATTGGCCCTGGGGCAGGTCAGCATGTCCCATGGTCTTGGATTAAACTTAATTTGTAAATGGGGTCTATAAATGGAACTTTCTCAGTTACCTCTGTTTAGAAACATGGTGATTTCATTTACTTCTTAGCTAGTTCTAAAACTTGAGAAAACGTCTGGTTCTGGTTTGAATGAATCCACCAGTTAATTTTATTGCTGGATAAATAAAAGTTGTGCATACAGTTTGCTTTAAAAATTTATCTGAGTTAATCTGTGTCATGATTTATATGGATTTTCTTTCTGTTCTCTGGTTTAGAGGTAGAAAGGAGAGGTAATTCAGTTTCCACGATAGAAAGACTCAGTACTGTGACTCCTACCATTGTCAGTTTTTCTATATGAGAGCTCTGCTATCTTCATAACACAGCATTTGTTTAAACTTTCCTCACAGGATTTCTTTTCTCCTTATTCTTCTGGGCTGTGCTTTCCATCCTTAATTATAAATACTATATAACAATTTTAAAAGGAACAGAAGACATAATTGTTACACAGTGAGAAGAGGGGAAAAAGAATACCAGAAAGTAAATGCTGCAATATTGCAATATGCACTTATAGAGTATGGATTCTACTCATTCACAAACCCAAACAACCCTAATTTTGTCACTTTCTATTTTAAAGATGTGTTTTAAGATTTGAATGGAGCTTCAAAATAGGATCAGTTGAAATCCCTTTCAGTAACAAAAGAAGCACAACAGAGCTTTAGAATGTTGAATAAAGCCCAGAGTTTCAAAACATTGGCACAGTATGCTTAACTACTGAGCCATTAGCTAGGAGATAAGAGGTTAGGTCCCAAACAATGATTTCGGGGGAGGGTGAGTAGGGGGATAATACTCCAGAAACAAAAAGCTTTTTTTCAAAGGACTGAAATCTGTATATGTAGAAGAAAATACACTTATGAGAAAAACAAACCTCCAATCTGAGCAATCTGAAAGCAACAGAAATAATTCACTTGAAATGCTACAGAAAGAAATGATTCACACTTTGAATACATACAGAACTTATCTATATAATAAAAAGATAATATGCTAATTAGACTGAACAGCAGAATGACCTTCAGGACAAACCTGCGGCTGCAAGGGGCCAAGGCAGCCACTGTGGTGAGGGACCAGCCCCTTGCACAAAGTTTGTGCATCGGGCCTCTGGTAAATCTAATAAAATTGGGACACCACTCTTTTCAGCATAAATTTATAAGGTCAATTTACTAAGGCTCTATTTATTTTATGAGGAATATTAATAAAACTGTTTATTAGGATACTATGAAACTGACTTAAAACTAATTAAAGGTAGATCATCTAATGTTATACAGTATAGCAGCTTTACTTTTATACTATTTAATATGGATTTCTATAAGATTTAGGAAATTAAAAAATCCATATCTTTTTACCCAGCTACTTAAAATATTTGTGTTATTATAGAAAAGTAAAAATGATCCTGTTTGAGGAAAGTATCTAGGAAGTAGTTTGGAGAAAGGGTTTAAGATATAAAATAACCATTCTGCCTCTAGACTTTTGCCATCTACTGTTCAGCCACCAGCCAGGTTTCCTTCCTGTGATCCACTATCAATTGTCACCAGCCAAAGATTTAACCTCTCTTATTGCTATTTCTCCTGGTAAAGGCTAATCAAGGAGCAATTGCTGACAGCAACCAAGGAATGTAGTACAGTCCGGAAAGGTTTTTTCCAACAACTGCAACTAGGTTATCAGTCCCTGGTTTCACATCCCCTAAATATGAGTTGCTTATTGTATAACCTCACCCTTACAGGTCTGCATCTCAAAACTCTGGACGTAGAGCCCAGTAGTAATTAATGGTCCTATAAAA
This sequence comes from Murina feae, assembly GCA_004026665.1. NCBI lineage: Eukaryota > Metazoa > Chordata > Mammalia > Chiroptera > Vespertilionidae > Murina > Murina feae. The sequence continues at coordinate 33,436 of PVJC01012359.1, forward strand.
AGTACAATAAAGGTTAAAATTTGTGTCAGGCAAAAAAAAAAAAAAAAAGTAAAAATGAAGCTCCACAATTCTAAGTATTATCTCTATCATATTTTGACAAGGAAACAAACTGAAAAACTAAGAGTCTTCTTCACATTATTGGCTTCCATGCAATAAAACTAAACTATATTTTTACTCCCATACATATATATGATTTCACAATCAAGAATTTAAAAAGGCTAAAATGAGATTAATTAGGACTATGTCATTATTCAGGGCTTAAAACACCCATATTTTTCAAGTTCACCAAATTATTTTTAATTGCTTTCCAGAAATGACATGAGAAAAACTGAGCTTGAATTTCTTACTCCAGACATTTCAACGTAATTTTTCAAGACTCAAAAGATAGATAGTTTTCCATTTAATATGTTACTTTACTCGTCATCTTAAGTACGGTTGTGTTCCAAAAGAGAAGACAGTGATACATATTGACTTTTAAAGGATCATATGTGAATCTTGCATTAACAGGCTTGTTTGCCTCTTTCTATGTGATTGGAGAACCAGCTCTTCTCAAAGCTTTGCTCAGTTGATGTTTAGGATGATGCCTCAGTGGTTGGGTAGTATTTATTGAGTAATGACCTTTCTTTTCCCTGCGGGGGTTTATATACTGAGGTCATTCTGTATTTCTTCTTTACATGTTGGTATCTGTAATCAAGTACTTCTGCTCAAACAATATGCTGAATGACTGTAATTTGAAAAAGAGAGGTTAATTTATGATCTTACTTTTCAGTACTAACCTAGTTCCCAATCTCCTGGTTCGTAGTCCCATAAAAATGGACCTTATTAATTTCCCAAAAGAAGCAGCATTGACTGGGTCCAGTTTGTGTTCCTGACAGTGTCGCAGGTAGTGGTTGTATAGAGTGCTTCGGGGAAGGCTCACTCCTTCTGCTGTCTCGTAATTGTCCAACAGCCACTGGAGCTAGTGTAAACAAGACAGAGTCAACAGGGAGAAACCAGACGATTAACAGGAAGGTCCACAAGACAAAATACTACATCTGAAAGTGCAATATACAGAAATACTTGGCTCGCCATCAAGCCTTGTATAGGGTAAACTGTTGTAACTCAGAGGCCAGCGTGGTCTGACTTCGAAAACTCTCAGAAATGTAAATAGCTGTACATCCCTATGACCATCCCCATTCCTACAAACATTCAAACACATATAGAGAGAAAATATTTTTTTTCTGTATTGCTAATTTGGAGACAAACACCTCTTTAGGGAATTCTAATAATCCCATTAACTGGTCTAAAAAATAATTTATAATTGTTACAAAACAAAAGATGCTCCAAACCTAGCAGTATGGCACATATGTTGTTAGAGTTGGCTTATTATAACACAGGAACAGCAAGCTTCCTTGCATGAGTTTTTATATTAAGGTTCTAGTCATCAATACAATTCTAATTCTTATCTAATTTACTTACACAAGGTACTACAATAATGGCATTAATTACCCAGATAGAATTCTGTAATCAAAAAGGAAAAAAAGTCAGGCAGTTCTTCCCCAGAGGTAAGAAACTCACTAGATTTTGGCTAAAAAGTTACATGTAAAGAAAAGGAATCATTCAAATTTTTCTACCTTAAAACTACGTTGCTTTTACATAATTTTGGAAATTTTCATAATGTATTTGGTAAAGCAATTATTTTCTCAGTCAGGATTCTATTTTAACGTTTTATGTTGCCCTGTATATCTAAACTAATAAAAGCGAAATATTAAAATTAACCGTTTCTCCGAGACAGGGTAAGCCACGCCCACCAGCCAATCAGAGCGGATGTATGCAAATTAGCCCAGCCAACATGGCGGCCGCCACTCACGGACCTGAGTAAACAGCCCTTTCCATTGCGGCAGCAGCGAAAGTGAAGCTGCCCCCTCAGCTCAGCTCTGATTAAACTGCCTCTAGCAGTTTTGAAACATTGTAACAATCATAGAATCCTCCGGAGCTGAAGGAAAGAGCAGCTCCGGCCTAACCAGTAAAAGTAACAATTGTTTCATTATAGACGCTGCGAGGTGAGGCAGAGGAGGCTTCGTTAGTAGTTAGAAGGCCGCCTTAAAGGAACAGTATTATAGGAGAAAAAACTCCAGGCCTTCAAGGAACAGTATCAATTATAGGAGAAAAAACTCCAGAACCTGTGTCCAGCCGGCCTTGCTGGGACGTTGGGTCAATGGGAGCTGTGGGCAGCCTTAGAGCCCCTCACCCAGGCTGGTCAGGCACGCCAGCAGGTGGGCATCCCCCGAGGGGTCCCAGACTGCGAGAGGGCACAGGCCGGGCTGAGGGACCTCCTGAGTGCACAAAGCGGCTGCAGGGCGGGACAGCGCAGGACCCAGGACCCGTGATGGGAAAGAGGCAGCAGGGTTGGAGGGGCACCGGGAAGCGGGTAAGAGGCGACAGGGGGGGGTCTTGGCCTGCTTGGTGGCCGCCCAGGCCCTTTGCGGGGCATCGTGGAGTGGGAAAGCAAGGCTGCAGGGGCCGGGGTCCTGCTTGGCAGCTCCCCAGACCCCTTGGTGGCACCGGGAAGTGGGAAAGGAAGGCAGCAGGGGACGGGTGAGTGGGAAAGAGTTGGCGGCCTGCTTGGCGGCTTCCCAGGTCTCTTCCGGGGATCAGGGAGCAGGAAAAGGCTGGCCTGACCATGAGGGGGGTTTTCCCTGCTTTCTGGTGGCTGGAGGAAGATGGGCAGTAGGCAAGCTTGGGAGGCAGGCCGCACCCAACCCTGGCCACGCTCAAAAAAGAGAACAACATGCAGGGGAGGGCAAGAGTCTGAGAGATCAACATAGAGGGGGTGCCTGCTCCAAGCCTCCACGGAGTGCCTGGGGGCAGGCCCCCGGCAGGTAGACACACACAGGAGGACTGCTCTGAGCCTCAGGTGCAGCTGGGGGCAGGTCCCCAGTGGCCACACACACACACACACACACACACACAAAAGGCGCCTGGCAGACTGGGGCCATCATAGGACATCCACTGAGGGGTCCCAGACTGTCAGAGGGCACAGGCCGGGCTGAGGGACTCCCTCTACCCCGAGTGCACAAATTTTTGTGCACCGGGCCCCTAGTATATGTATATTTAAAATCTTTAAAGTATAGAATGAGCAAGAAAATTTCAGAAAATCTAATTAGGTATGCAATATTGAGTTTTAATATTAGAAAAATTAAATTATTTATTTATTTATTTATTTACAAAAGGAGAACTAAAATAGATTTAAATGACTTTCTTAAAATCATGTATTATCTCAGTACTTGAATCTGGTGTCCAACATTTCCCGGTCACTGACATACCAGTTGTTATTTCCACAAAGGCAGCAAATATTTCACACTACTTGTCGCATCAAAATTTCCACGCCAATTATAATAGGTATGCTCAAGAGTTGATATTTTACATGTAATTCAATGGAATATTTCTGTACACAGCCTTTAACTATTTACTAGTTTTCTTTTAATATTAATTACACGACAGTAAAGATAATTATCTAGAAATGAGAGTTTACTAATTTCTCATGACCAAGAAAATGATCTTATAGATAAAAATGTTTTTAAATAATTTGAAAAAGCAAATTCAATAAAATATTTGAGGGTTTATCATAAATTGCCTCTTTTAAAAGTGAAATAGAGTACAAAAATTAAAGTTCAATATAAAATATTTTGAGTCTAAAGGTATGTTAAAAGAGTCAGACCATTTTTTTAATGAAGAAAAATTTTCACGGAAGTGTGATAATTACAGCAAAAGTTGACTTTAAGATACTGAGAAATCTAAATGATATTAGTCACATTCAATGAATAATTTAGAGAAAATAAAGCTTTTATTGGATTGGCTATGTGCTTCTCTACAATGTCTAAACAAGTGAAATATAGTTAACTGTTCTGCAAACTGATATTCTTTTAATAAGGGTTTACATTTTTAAAGAGTCTTCATTTCTAAACCCATTTTTTTAAAATCCAAATTAATTTGTAATACGTATGTGTGTGTGCATACACGTTAACATGTGTATACATTGTAATACATGAGTGTGTGTGCATACTCATAAACATGTGATACATATGAGCGTGTGTACATACACATAAACATGTGTACATACACTTACATATGTGTGTAATATGTGTGATTAGTTGGTTGAAAAATTCCACAAGAGTGAGTATTCTGGCACCTGTAATTTTAGCAGCAAAGCTGCATCTTACTCCCTTGCCCCTTGTCTGCAGGAGGAGGAACTTTAGTCCCTGCCAGAGGCCTGGACTCACTTTGGAGAACCAGAAGGAAGTCAAGTGAAAGAAAAGCCCTGAAGGATGGTGGTGGCTGTGCTGCACCATGGCTGTGCCCCGCAGACTCGCTGTGTACCTGCAGACTGGTTTACGTCCCACCACATAACTCTTGAGATTTATCTGGGAATTATAATCTGGGTTCTACATGCTGCTATTTAACCTTCAAGTTTTGACAGTAATGAAACTGTAAATCCGACATTTGAGTCTAAAACACAGTGTAAGGACGGATTAATTTTATTGTAAGAGAAACCTGGCAGTTAAGTACAACATAAAGGCAAATACTCAGGTGAGCACCGCCCAAGGATAATTTGATACCTGCTACAAGATATATTTGTACTTGGGTATTGTGTTTAGTAAAATGTATTTTGACACTAACATTCAATATCTTTAACATTAAATAATTTAGAACTAAACTAATACTATTTATTTTATTCTTTTTATTAGGTGTTCTATAAAATATTTATTTACACTTGTGATTTAAAAAACCTATAAAATACCATAGAAACTTTTAACCTTTATCTTTAAAAGCTGATTATCCTACTAATGAATTAACATAAATTCCTGTGAGGGTGGAAACCAAGATAATTGCATCTTTCAACCTTTACATTTAACCTATATTAATCAGGGTAGATTAAGGAAGGTGAATAGGTCCTATTTTTCCCAAAGGGAAATACTGATTGACAAATTAAAAAAATTTATCTTGCATTCTCCAATTAACATCTAAATGTAACATTTAGTATTTTCCCCCCAGATGAATTCTTATACATTAGGATTCATTTTAAGTTCAGTTCACTAATGACATATATTTTACAAGTCTTATTCCTACCATAATTTAGATTCACAGTACAGCAAAGTCAAGGGAGAGTGAGAATAAAATTAATTTTTGCTTTGATCTCAATATATTTCAGTAGCTAAAACCAGTAAAAGTCATAAAATAATTATTTGCTAGATTGTGAAAAGTGTATAAAATTAATGTCTAAAGTTTTTTATGTACTTTAAATGGAATTAAAAAAATGCACATGCTAAAGAACATTATGTGAAAATTGGGAACAATTAACTTAAGAACATTTCTACATTCAAATTTATAATCTGAAATATCACAAATTGAATACAATCTAAACCATTAAAGGCCAATTTATATTAATTAGAACAGAGAAGGAGTATAAATAAAGTTTTCAATGAAGAGAATTATAATATTCTAATTTGATTTAGACAGACTATGCATCATTTACTTGTAACATCTTCTCATACAAAGAATTTAGAAATAAAAACATTCAAATAAAAAATTTTATACTAACTGATGTAAAAAGTGAAATTAAAAGTACTATTCTAAAAACATGGAGATAAATGATATCACCTTGGCTTTGATTTTCTGAAGGATTAGATTGTTTGGAAAAGAAGCAGTGGTCTACTTTTAATCTGATGGTGGCTTAAGGGTAAATGACAGAGTGACCATATATTCTTTCACTCAAATGGTGAGCAGGGAGAAGACCTCTCTCTATCAACAATGTTCACATATACATCCAATGAAGCATACTGGAAAACAAAACAATCCTATATAATAAAGAGGTAATATGCAAATTGACCATCACTCAACACACAAGATGTTTGTCCCCATGTGGACACAAGATAGATGGTAGCTACAAGATGGCGAGTAGGGGAGGGCAATTGTGGGAGATCAGGCCTGGAGGGGACAGCAATTGAGGGGAACTAAGCCTACAAGGGAGGGCAGTTGGGGGGAATCAGGCCTGTAAAGGAGGGCAGTTAGGGGTGACCAGGCTGGCAGGGGAGGGCAGTTAGGTGCAACCAGGCTGGCAATGGAGGGTAGTTGGGGGTGACCAGGTCTGCATGGGAGGGCAGTTAGGGGCAATTGGGCTGGCAGGGAAGCAGTTAGGCATCGATAAGGCTAGCAGAGGAGTGGTTAGGGGATGATCAGGCTGAGGCAGAAGTGATTAGGGGCAATCAGAGAGGCAGGCAGGTGAGCAGTTGGGAGGCAGCAGTCCTGGATGGTGAGAGGGATGTCTGACTGCCCATTGTGGGTAGT
>PVJC01012360.1:0-39835 GCA_004026665.1 Murina feae
GAGGAGGAGGAGGAAGAGGAGGAGGAGAAGGAGGAGGAGGAGGAGATAAAAAACAGGGAAACATAGATATAAAGAATAAAATGCCAACAAATACATATCTATCAATGATCACTTTAAATGTAAACTATTTAAATGCTGCAATGAAAATATATGGGGTAGCTGAAATAGTAAGAAAATGAGACCCATCTCAGAATGAGACACAGACTAAAAGTAAAGGGATAGAAAAATATACTATATCATGCAAATGAAAAAGAAAAAAATAGCTAAACTTTAATGCAAATGCTATAGTTAGAGATAAAGAAAGGAGCAATTAAACAAGAGGATATAAACCTTATAAACATATATGCACACAACATAAAAACACCTAATTATATACAGCAAATCTTGATAGATATAAAGAGAAAAGTTAAAGTAATACAATATAAAAAGCAGTCCTAAGAGGGAAATTTCATAGCATTACAGGCTGATCTTAAGAAAGAAGAAAAATCTCAAATAAACAATCTAACCTTGCACTTAAAGAAACATGAAAAGGAACAACAAACAAAGCCCAAAGTGAGTAGAAGAAAATAATAAATATTTGAGCAGGAAAAAATAATTGAGTCTAAAAACAACAATACAAAATATTATTGAAACCAAGTGTTGGTTCCTTAAAAGATAAACAAGGTTAAAAATATTTAATCAGATTTGTCAAGAAAAAAATGAAGGAGGAGGCTCCCCCAAATAAAATCAGAAATAAAAGAGAAGTGACAACTGACACCACAGTAACACAAAGGATTGTGAAAAAAATTTATAAACAACTATTTGCCAATAAATTGGACAATCTAAGTGAAATGATTAAATTCCCAGAAACATACAATAATCTTCTAAAAGGAGGAAGAATAAGAAAATCTGAGTAGACTGATAAAACTAATGACATTGAAGCAGTTATCAAAACCAAACAAAAATCCTGAACCACATGGCTTCACAGGTGAATTTATCAAATATTTAAAAAACTACACCTATTCTTCTCAGAACTCAAACAAATATTCCAAAAATATTAAAAATATTCCAAAAAGTTCAGAAGGAGAAAAGACTCCAAAGCTCATTTCAGGAGGCCAACATTATTCTAATTTCAAAATCAGGTTAGATACTACAAAGAAAGAAAATTATAGGCCAATAATTATGATGAACATAGATGCTAAAATCCTCAACAAAATATTAGCAAACTGGTTCCAGCAAAATATTAAAAAGATGATTCTCCTTAATCAAGTGGTATTTATTCTGGGGATAAAAGGTTGGTACAATATTTGCAAATCAATGGACACCGCATAACCAAAATAAAGAATAAAATATCACATACATGAACAGATGCAGGAAAAGCATTTCATAAAAACCAACACTATCTTATCTAATAAAAGCATAATATTGAAATTGACCATTTCTTTAGGATGCCTAAGCCACGCCTACCAGCCAATCAGAGTTGCTGTATGCAAATTAACCCAGCCAAGATGGAGGCCGGCACTCATGGAGCTGAGTAAACAGGCAGCTTCCGTTGCAGCCAGAGTAAAACTGTTTGCCCGCTGCTGGGTTTCTCCCGGCTCCAGGCAACAACATACTTGCAACATTGTCTCAATTACAGAAGCCTCAGAGTTGAAGCAAATAGCAGTCCTGCCTGCGAATACTAAGGCAACATTGTCTCAATTATAGAAGCCAAGCAGATGGGAGGCTTCGTTACCTTCGTTACCTTCGTTACCTGCCTAGGCCTCGGCTTAAAGGAATAGTGTATCAATTATAGAAGATAAACAAAGCCCAGAAACCTGCTTCCAGCCAGCCTTGCTGGGACATTGGATCAATGGGAGCTGTGCGCAACCTGAAAGCCAGAAAACGCCCCTCAGCCCATCACCCAGGCTGTCCACACCCCAATGGGGTGAGGGACCCCACTGGGGGGCTTGGCCAGCCTGCAAACAGCATCAGCCCCTCACCCAGGCTGGCCAGGTACCCCACTAGGGACCCAAAACCTGAAGGGACTGTGGGAAGCCTGAAAGCCTGAAAATGGCCCTCAGCTCATCACCCAGGCTGGCCACACCCCCATGGAGTCACAGTCTCCACTGGGGGGCTTGGCCAGCCTGCAAACAGCCATCAGCCCCTCACTCAGGCTGGCCAGGCATGCCAGCAGTTGGACATCCCCCGAGGGGTCCCAGACTGTGAGAGGGCACAGGCCGGGCTGAGGGACCTCCTGAGTGCACAAATTTTTGTGCACTGGACCCCTAGTTTGTGATTAAAACTCTCAACAAAGTTAGAATAAAGAAATCATATCTCAACATAATTCCACCCCCACCAAAAGCAAAACAAAACGAAACACACAGAACTGATAAATTAGTTCAGGAAAGTAGCAAGACACAAACTAAATAAATATCCAGAAATCAATTACATTTTTATACACCAATAATGATCAGAAAGGGAAACTGAAGGGAAAAATAAAACAAAGCACCTCTCTTACAATTGTATCAAAGCAAATAAAATAAGTAGGAATAAATTTAACCAAGTAATAGACCTGTACTTCTAAAATTATAAGAAACTAAAAAAATAAATTGCAAAATATACCAAGGGGTGGCAGCATACATTGTGTTCACAGACAGGAAGAATTAACATTATTAAAATGTCTGTATTAACCAAAGCAATCTATAGGTTCAATGTAATTCCTATCAAGATGCAAATGGAATATTTCACACAACTCTAACAAATATTCCAAAAATTTATTTGGAATCATAAAAGTCCCCCCCCTCCGCCTCCCCGAGTAGCCACAGCCACCTTGAGAAAGAACAAACTTGGAGGTATCACACTATTTTATACTAAACTACACTACAAGGCCTTAGTAGTCAAAACAGCAAATTGCCAGCATAAGAACAGGAATAGAGATCACTGGAACAGAGATCAGAGGCCAGAAATCAACCCACATATATAAAATTAATTAATATTTGGCAAAGGAGGAAAGGACATACAATGGGGTAAAGATACTCTATTTAATAAATGGTGTTAATAAAATTGATTGGACAGATACATGCAAAAATGGAACTAGACCATCTTTTTACACTATACAGATGAATAAACTAAAACATGGATTTAAAACTTAAATCTTAGAATCCAAATCATAAAAGTCTTAGAAGAAAATATAGGCAGTAAAACCTCAGACATTTCTCACAGCAATATTTTTTCTGATATATCTCCTCAGGCAAGGGAAATAAAAAGAAAAAACAAACAAATAATGGAACTACATCACACTAAAAAGTTTTACACAGAAAAGGAAACCATTAACAAAATGGAAATACGGCCCAAAACTTGTAAATAACATATACAACTCAACACCAAAACCCCCCAAACAATCCCATTAAAATGTAAAAAGGGTCCAGAGATCAAATGTTTGAGAATGTCTACGCTAATTCACTGCAGCACTTTCTTTCCTCATCAGTGGGGCAGATCTGCAAATAAGTGTGATATACAGAGAAATCCACATTCATAAGCAGACTGCATATGGGGTAACGAAGGTCTGGGTTTGGAGCATCAGGCTTTTTTATGTGGAGAAATGGGGACATTTTGCTGCTGTTAAAGACTGATATGGAGTGGCAAGTTATTGTAAAAGAAGAGCTGAGTCAAGCACAGTAAGCTGGGTTCAGTGAGCTGTGTTCCCTCTCCCTTCTGAGTCCTTCGCCATCATGCACCCCAGTTCTTCTATATACCTCCAAAGTCCTGACAAGTAACTACTTCTTTAAAATATACTGTATACTGTTCATTTGTTAATGCTGAATTTAGTAGAGAAAATTCATGATCCGCATCACTGCTTTCTGTACATAGACAAATGCCTATCTGACTGCTTCTTCTGAGTGTTTTTTCCATTTTTGTATCCTCTCAAATATATGTATCCATTTCAACAAATCCATTGTATCTACTACCTACTCATATTTTTCTTGATGACGTAAAGCTATCGTCCCCTAAATATGTTTATCCCCCTTTAAATCTTTGCTTTGACCTCCACTGTTACATATTCATATAATTTATTTTCTTTCACTTTCAAACAATTTCCCAAATTCCAGTGTAATAATGTAATAATGTATGAATAAAGAACTGAATTTTATGTCACAGGGCTAGTGTCTGTAACCCCCCAGTTATTTAATCTTGAATATTCTTTCTACTTTTCTGTGACTCGAATATCTAATCTAATAAAAGAGTAATATGCAAATTAACCATCACTCTGAGACACCTAAGCCACACCCACCAGCCAAGCCACACCCCCAGCCAATCAGAGCAACTTTATGCAAATTAACCCAGCCAAGATGGAGGCCGACAGCCATGGAGCTAGAACAAACAGGAGGCTTCCATTGCAACTGCTTGCCTAGGCTGGCTGGGACTCTGCTCAAGGCAACAATGTTTCAATTATAGAAGCCACGGAGCTGAAGCAAACAGGAGGCTTCTGTTGTCTGGCTAGGCCTCCATTCAAGGTAACAAAGTTTCAACTATAGAAGATAAATAAATCCCAGAAACCTGATTCCAGCCAGCCTCACTGGGACCTTGGATCAATGGGAGCTGTGGGCAGCTTGAAAATGGCCCTCAGCCCCTCACTCAGGCTGGCCAGGCAAACCAGCAGGTGGATATCCCTCGAGGGGTCCCAGACTGTGAGAGGGCACAGGCTGGGCTGAGAGACCCCTCACCCTGAGTGCACAAATTTTTGTGCATTGGGCCCCTAGTTTGACTTATAATATTATTGTGGTAATATCCAATTTTTCATATCACATAGAAAATACTAGCAATCAGGCAATGTGTATGTTAGTATCATTCTACCACATTATTTCTATTTATTGTTCTCAAGCTATATTTCCTTTGTTTCTATAATTGAAACCTTCATTCTTTCATCCAGTAAGTTTTTAGTGAATTGCTGACTACAGTTCAACCATTACTTGGGAAATTGTGGAAATAGGTTAAGTACAATACAACTTTATGGATCTCCTTGAACAGAGAATCACATAATTATTTCATAAAACAAACATATGAGCAGAATATTACCCAGGAAAGGCTAGTGTCTGTTATAGCTAAGCTAAATCTCAGTGGCTTAATCTTATGTGGTAGTTGTCTCCAAAGATGAATGACAATAACACGTCCCCTCTGTGTATGTCCATGGCGAACCTCCCATCAAGCTGTGGTAGTCTCAGCCCTTGCATCTGGCTGGACTTAGGACTTTCTGTGACCAACAACAAGCGCTGGTTTCAGACATAGTTCTCAGTAGGCCTGGCAGCCTCTGCTCTTGCCCTCAGCCACAGCCACTGTGCTGTCAGGAAGGCCGCATTATTCTTTTGGAGAAAGTTCCTGGAGAAGGTACAAATTGATGCTAAGTTACTCAGTTTTGGCCTGGATTTTGTTATCGTGCAAGAGATAACTGAAACAGGGCCAGGTTTATTCTCACTCATGCTTCCGGCCCATCACGGATTGGCAGGGAAGTTCTACTCCATAGAGTCAGTTGAAAACCCAGATCAACAGAAGTTACCACCTTGTTGTAGCTGCCCCTTTCATAAGACAAGGCCTCATGGCCTGCAGCAGATGCATAAATGTGTTTATGTGCTGAAAGTGGCTCCTTCACGCCTGCTTCTCGGCCCTTGCTTACATCGGATGATATGGTTTTGATGCCTGCACGGATGTGGGTCTGTGTGATCGTCTCCACATGCCCCGAGAGAAGAAAACTCGATATAGGTGAGCACTAGAATTGTCTGTGACACAGAGCCTCACAATATAGTGTGCAAAGTACTCAGCTAAATAAAACTGTGTTCTACTTTGGGTGAGTCAAGAAGGCTGTTTAGGTGAGCCACGAACTGAACTTCCTGTGACAGTAGGAATGGGAGCAGGCCAACAGAGAAAGGATAGGGGCCTAGCAGTCAGAGAGAGCAGCCATGTGGCAATGTAGAGAGGCATGTCGGAGTGTGGCCTGTTCTGACAGTGGTGAGAAATGCACATGGTTGGAACATAAAGTAATTGTACAGGTGAATTTAAACATATAGTGCGATATTTTGAAGAGCCTCATATCTCATAATACAATGCTTCCCAGTTCCATTCGTAAGCACCACTGACTCCAGAGAAACAATCAGAGCATTTTAAGAAAGAAACTGTGCAAGTGGTACATAGTTTAGAATGAGAAAATGGCAGAAATAAATGTGAGGATAATACAATAATGTAGGTGAGATGGTAGAGAATTGATGCGAAGAACAGATTTAAAGGGCAATTCCAAAGTAGAATATATATATAATCATAAATATAGAATATGTAGAAAATAGGTTGAGGATGGAGCCAGGAATAACCATGGGAGTCATTGCTTAAGACAGAGCATTGGGGATGACCAGTTTGTGGTGAGGAGGAAGAAGAGGCATTGAGCTCTATTTGGGGCATACTAAGGTGGAGGTGCCTGTGGGAAGCACAGATGAAAAGCGATGTGGGATCCAGCAGGTGGGCTTGTCTTAGGTCAGCCTGAGAGGGAGCACAGGTGGACTCAGGCAGGCAGGATGGAGAGACGTGCTGCCCTGTCCCTGCTGAATCCTGCTCACTGGCTGAGCCAGGAGGGCACCTGCCAGGCATAGTGCCTTTACTTGCAGAGATCGGACTGGCATATTGATTAAAGGTACAAAATGACAATTTAAATAGGTACTTAAAAGTACAATGACTACAGTTGAATGATAGTAATCCAGAGCTCTCAGATTTATGTTTTATTACTTAATGAGCACCTAATAGTTGAAGATAATATGCTTTAGGAAAAAATGTATTTTAATGAATATAAAAATCTAACTTCATCATTACAGTAGAGTTAAAAAGGATGAGCATGTCCATCTGACCCCCCACCCCCTGGTCCCCAATTATTTTATAAAGAGAAGGTGAAGGGTAACATTTTGGCTTCTGGACATAGGTGTCTGCCTGCACCAGTTTCCTGAATAAGTAATTCAATCCAAAGTAGAAAAAAAAAATGCTTTCCTTCACTGTTTTCCTTGATGTCAAGTTGAAGGTTATGGTGCAGCTGAGCACATTACTGGCTATCTAAGCCAGTTCCTCCCCCACCCCCCGCCCTCACCTCCTTGGAAGGGTGGGGTGCATGAGCTCTGCTTGAGGCCAGATCCTTTGATGTAGGCAGCCTAGCATCATTAGACAGGAAAACCTGCCCTTGAGCCAAGTTACACAGTGTACATCCTGGCACCGACTCTAGCGTGCACCTGGGTTTCAAAAAAGGAAAAACAGAAACCACATTCCTTTCTTTCTCTTTTGGGATTCAGCACTAACACCATTTTGTTTGAATTCCATAGGTTAAGTTTCATCAAAGTAGAATTTGTTTATGTAAAATTGCATACCAGATGTTCGCTGCCATGGAAGTGGTGGAGTATTTTATTGCCAATGTGGCCCTTGTGGATTTCACAATCATAAACTGGAGCAAGGTTGTTTATGTAAGTTTCAGCTGTAGACCGTATGGAAGGGTGGTAGCCGGGGCCTCTGGCCTTGCAGACAGGTCTACTTTTTAGTTGGTTTTTAAATATACCCGTAAAAAGAATGGATAACTTGATCTTGTAAAATTTGGCGTTTGGAGAAGTACTAATTTAGATTTTATATTTTTTGAAGTATTTTCTGAATCTTGCCACCAGTTTGGTACGAGATTGGAGGTGAGATGAAGTTAATATGAGGTCTGGAGCTTTGAGTTACATTCCTCTTTTATAGCAGAATTTATCCATGTCTGTGCACACACCCTCAGCTGCAGGGCTGGCTAATATGCAGATTGCCAGCCCCACAAAGAGTTTTGGTTCAGAAGTCTGGGCCCAGCTTGAGAGCTTGTATTTCTATCATGTTCTCAGGTGATGCTGCTGCTACTGGTCCAAGGACCCCGCCTAAGCACCCGTCCTGGGGGAAGAGGGTTCACCTTTACCCAGCAGGTTGAGGATGCATCCAAACCAAACTTGCCAGCGACCAGTGGCCTACTGTCTGGTTTTCAAAGAAGAACTGTACCAGTCACTTTTTTTCCTAAGGCAATTTGAATGCCCACCAGTGATCCATGAGAGAAAAACCTGAGGGATGAGTGAGGTGGAATGCCATTACAGCAAGTCAGAGGCTGAGCCCAAGCTTCTAAACTTCACCTGTGAAAGAGGAGCTTAACCAACAGGGCTGGAACCGCCGCCATGCAGAGGGGAGGAGGGCAGCATCCCGGACGAACAGATGAAGGAAGTCAAGGAGCACACCCCTAGAGCAGAGTCCTCAGAGTGGGTGCGCCTGGAGCTGAGGAGAAACGCAGAATCCTGGGCTCACCATGGAGTCTCCTGACCACAAACCCTGGAGGTAGGGCCCAGAAAAGTGTGTCCGACAAACCCGAAGGATCACTCTAATGCAGGCTGCATTTTGAGAACCAATGAACTAGTGCTCATTTTCAACTTCTCTGCAAGCATGTTTAAAACGTGCAGAGTTGGGGCACTGACCTTTTTCCCCTTAGATTGTCAATTAAAAAATGACAACAGCCGATAAGACAATAGGTTTCTAGTGTGAGTGAATTAAAAACTATACGTATTTTTTGTAAGACCAGCAAAAACTATTTTTGGTGCACTCAGAATTTTAGGGATTAGTTTATGTGCCATGAGATGAAAAGGTTGGAAGTCATTGACCTAGAGCTTTGCTGAACTGACCTGGCTGCTGGGGCTCCAGAAGCAAACTAGCCCAGTGTTTATAAAGCCCTGAGCTACTATTTGCCTCTTCTTCGATTTTCATTTATAGTTCCTTTATCTTACCATTTACAGATTTCCAATAAACCCTCTTCTCTGCATGTGGCCTAAGGACTCACAGCCCTGTGTAATCAACTGTTCTAACTGAAAGTCAATAGAAAAATTTAGCCCAAGACAGACATGATGTTGAAGAGAATAATCATCTATCTGCTTTGAGCAACTGAGGAGACCAAAACTTAGAGAGGCCACAGTGCTGGTGAACATAAAACCAAGGTGTCAGTCAGTGCTTGGCCCTGGAAGTACTTAGAAGTTAAATGATGTACCTTGACTTGTTGACATCAGGTTACTTGTCCCATGAAACTATGTCACATGCTAGACTTGGCTAACTACTACGGTGTGTAATCTTTAACCTGTTCCTATAGCCCAGGAAGATCAATGGATTAGAAGGTAGATCTGAAAGCTTCATTAGATGCAAGATCAAGAATGGTCTGGAGCCATGTACTGAAAATGCATCACATCAGTAGCCACACGATGCCTCATTGTTGCACATTTAGTGAGATGAACTATTGATCAATTTACTAAGTACACATTTCAACATTTTAAAATAATTATATGTATACACTTTCCCCTTCTTATGTAGGTGGTGACATACTATAAACATTTTTCTATTTCTTGATTTTTAATTTAGAATGTATTCTGCAAAGAATTCTCTATTAGTATACGGAAATCACTTCATTCATTTTTATAGCTACACTAGGGTTCTGGTGCATAGATTTATGCGCATTAAAGGAAATTAATTAGAAGAAATATTTTATTAATGCTTTTCACCTTTTCTCTATAATAAAAGTGTCAACTAAATTCATGATCAATAATGACAGATCAAAACAAACACATGAGAGTGGAACTGGCAAGAGTTTTATATGTATCATGCATGTGCTTAGTCTTTTATATATATACTAGAGGCCGTGCATAAAAATTTGTGCACTCAGGGGGATGCCTCAGCCCAGCCTGTGGCCTCTTGCAGTCTGGAACACCACAGGGATGTCCACCTGCTAGCTTAGGCTCTCACCTCAGGAGACCAGGCCTAAGCTGGCAGTCAGACATCCCTCTGGCAGCCTGGGAGCCCTCAGGGGATATCCACTTGCCAGCAGGGAGCAGGCCTAAGCTACAGTCAGACATCCTTAGCACTGCTGAGGAGGTGGGAGAGGCTCCCACCACTACCACTGTACTGGCAACCATCAACCTGGCCTGTGGCTGAACAGAGATCCCCCTGTGGGAGCACACTGACCACCAGGGGCAGCTCCTGCATTGAGCATCTGCCCCTTGGTGGTCAGTGTGTGTCATAGTGACCAGTCATTCCCAGTGGTTCTGCTGTTAGGGTCAATTTGCATATTACCCTTTTATTATATAGGATAGAGGCCTGGTACGTGGGTAGGGGCCAGCTGGTTTGCCCTGAAGGGTGTCTCGGATCAGGTTGGGGTTCCCACTGGGGTGCATGGCCAGCCTGGATGAGGAGCTGAGGGCTGTTTTCAGACTAGCCACAACCCCTTCAAGGAAGGGTGTCCTCCTGTGTTGCCTGGACAACCTGGGTGAGGGGCTGATGGCTGTTTTCAGGCTGACCACAGTTCCTTCAGGGTGGGGTTTCCCCGTGGGGTGCCTGGCCAGCCTGGGTGAGGGGCAGATTACTGTTTGCTCATTGGTCATGGCCCCCAGCAACCCAAGCTACCAGCAAGGCTGGCTGGAAGCTGGGATCTTGGATTTATTTATCTTTTATAATTGAAACTTTGTTGCTTTGAGTGGAGGCCACAGCTGGCCAGGGCAGGCGGGAAGCTTGGCTTCCTCCATTGTCAGAGCAACCAAGCCTCCTGTTTGCTCCAGCTCTGTGGCTGCCGACCACCATCTTGGGTTAATCTACATATAATCACTCTGATTTGCTGATGGGTGTGGCTTATGGTGTAGCAGAGTGACACCAATTTGTATGTTTCTCTTTTATTAGTGTAGATAGAATAAACTTTCTTAATTATACCTGCTTTCTTATTTAAACTTTTTCCACCCCAGTGAATTATCCCAACTTCTCTTTCAGGTAATTGTCAGCAACACAGCAGTAAAAATCAACACGAAAGAGATCATTATTGTAGACCATGCAGGGAGAACAGAGGGTAAAATATTAACTACAGCTGTGTTTGACTTTATTTTGCAGTGAGAAAACCTGAAGTCATTTTCAAGGTCCACCATTTCTTCTTTTCAGTCAGGACAAGTCTCTAAACTTTCTAAATCTCCAATTTCTAGCTAATGAAAAGGAAATAGGATTCTATGAAGTCTCCTATCTACCTACTCCAGGATCAAATGAGATGAGGCACATGAAATGCTTCACAAATATTTGGTTAAACTGTAAAATGTTTGCACCTAGCTATACAGCAAGCTGGCTTCCTGTGCTGAAGAAACTCCAAGGAAGCTAGTTGCTAGGGAGAGGAAGACAGGCGTTGCTACATGACATCATTACCTGGCACCCACAGCAACTGTTTCTGGCTGGGCTCGGCTGTGCGCCACATTTTGAACCATGAGTCTTGGCAGTATTGGCTGTGATTTAGTGGGATGTTGCTCTGGTGTGGTGGCAGGGCTGTATCCCACTTGGAGAAAGCCGAGTGTTGGTTTATCAGAGCCAGGTCCGTAGTGCTGTTTATTCTTAAACTAGAGGCCTGGTGCATGAAATTTGTGTACAGGGGGTGGGGGATGGGAGAGGGTTCATCAGCCTAGCCTTCCCCCTCTCACAGTCCAGGACCCATGAGTGGATGTCCTACTGATGGCCACAGCCTGGCAGTAGAGACTCAGAACAGGTGCTGTGTGTGTGTGTGTGTGTGAGTGAGTGTGTGTGTCCCAGCCTGGGACCTGCCCCCAGCTGCATAAGAGATTTGGAGCAGGCGCCCTGTGTGTGTGTCTGTCTGCTGGGGGTATGCCACCAGGCACACTGTGGAGGCTTGAGCAGGCACCCCTCTGTGTTGATTTCTCAGGCTCCTGGCCTCACCTGTGTATTGTTCTCTCTCTTGAGCTGTGGCCAGGGCTGGGTGCTGCCTGCTGACCATGCTTGCCTGCTCCTGGATCACTGTGGTGACCAAGGAGCAGGCCCTGCTGCTTGCTGCCTGGAGGCTGTGCATGCTTGCTCGCAATCCGATCATGGTCACAACCTGGAGCAAGGCCCTGCTACTTGGCCCTACTGCCTGGCCCTGCCCCTGCATGCCTGCTCGTGAAACAGATGGGGAGAGGGTGGTGGAGCATGGCCCTGCTGCCTGTCCCTGCCTTCATGTGCCTCCTCAAACCTGATCACAGCTGGGGCAGGAACAAGACCCTGCTGCCTGACCCTGCCCGTGCATGCCTGCTAGCTACATGGATCACTGCAAAGGCCAGGAGCAAGGCCCTGCTTCCTGGCCCTGCTGGGGCCTGCCTGCTAGTGGTACTTGCCTACTGGAGGGCAGCTGCTCATGGGTTGACAGGATGAAGCCACCAGAGTCCTGCCCCAGGGCTATGGGTGCCGACATCTTTGTCCCAGAGTGATGGTTAATTTGCATATTACTCTTTTATTAGATAGGATGCCAGTGCACATCATGGCAACTCCTATGTTGAGCATCTTCCCCCTGGTGGTCAGTGCACATCATAGCTACCAATCAAATAGATAGACACCTAGCCTTTTATATATATAGATAGTATACCTTTGTGTAAATATATCATAGTTTATTCAACTAGCCCCACTGGGCATTTGAATTTACAATCTCTTGAGATAAAAATAAACCCACATTTAATAAAATTGAACATTTGTTTTATTTTTGCGGATGTACTTTTGGGATTGAATCCTAGAAGCAGGGTTGTTGAATCAGAGTAACTGTGTATTTAATGCTGTTCAATATTGCCAAATTCTCTTCCACACAGGCTGTACCATTTTTCATTTTCAGTATTTATGTAGGAGAAGCAAGCATTCCCCTCAAATTTGCCATCGGAATAAGTCATCAAAGTTGCCCTATCAGTTCAGTTGTTTCTTCTCTTTGAGGGAGGTGGAGTGTGCATTCAGAGCTCACGGGTCATGGGCATTCATTACACTCTAATGAATCCTTGTTCTAGTAAATTTATTTAAAGACAAACATTTTCCTTCTTTTTCTATCTTCTGAAATACATTAAGCAATATTACTTCTAGTTGCTTTTTACAGTTTGGTAAAATTTCCATATGAAATTTTTTGGAGTTATCATAAATTTCTTTCTTGTTTGTCTTTCTTCCTTTTATATATATTGGTCAAATTAGACTTCTAATTTCCTACTTTTGCTAAGTTACATTTTCCATGAACAATGGCTAGCATCTAGATTTTCAAATTCACTTGAATATATTTGTACAGAAAGGCTTCTTTTATTTTGTTTTAATTCATTTGTTTAAAACACCTTTTTCTCTTTGACAGTGTTTGGTGTGTATTTGAGCTTTCTCTCCTGTGTGGATTAAGTAGTGAGGTATTTGACTGATTCAGTGATTTTTCAAAGAACCAGCATTTGTTTTGTTCATTAGTTTTCAATAATTCCTGAGTAACTGTTTCTTTATCTTTTATTTCTTTCTGTGTTCCTTTAGTCTATTTTGTTCTTTTCCTAGATTTTTGAATTAGAAGCTTATTCTATATATGAGTGGCCCAGTGAACAGATTCATTGAAAAGAAATTGATTAGAGAAAATATTTTAATATTGCTATTCCCCCTTTCTCTATAATAGAAATGTCAAAGATGAAAGAAAATTAGTAAAATGTATATGAAAATAATATATAAATTCATTAGTAAATAAACAACATGATATAACAACAAAGACATGATATAAAACAACAAAAACATTATATGAAAATAACAGTGATATAAACAATGACTGATAAAGTGATTAAGCTTATTCTAATATCTCCCTGTATGCCACATTAAAAGTAAAAACAACTTCAGAGTCCTTGACTAATTTCCTTTGTGATGAAGTATTTACAAGTTTAATGCACACACTCTTTGAACTTGATAGAAAATAACATATAACTGACCATGTCCAAAAAGGGGTTCAGGTAGGAATATTCCTACTCTGTCTAGAGTTTGTTCTTGTGATTTATTAATAGTCATTGCAAATGCTGGCATCACAGGCATCTTTGAATTAATTTAAATGGGAGGCCAGTGTCAGATGGGGACAAGTCCATTCTTGGAGTCAGAACAACCTCTCCTTCCACAGATCCTGTTAATACTTCAGCTTCAAGAAACACAAGGGTGCGATTGACTCCAGCAAGAGCTTTAAGTGTATAGTGCATGTGCAAGTCAACATTTATTTTAAATTGCCAGTGGGTGTCATATGTGCTGGCCAGTCAGTCGGTTGGTTGGACATATGGTTGGTCACTTAGCTTTTATATATGTAGATAATTTCTATTATTCTAAATATTTAATGCTGCATTCTTATCTTGAGTATACTACTAGTAGTCTGTGGACTCTATAGTGTCATGTTTTTATTATCATTGCTTTATTAGCACTTCTCCATTGATCCAGTTGATCCAAATGTATTTCAATAGTGAAATTATTTTATTTTTAGTTCTCAAGTGCGTAGACATATGTGTTTGGTTATTGTTACTGATTCCTAGTTTTATTGCATTGTGGTCAGGGTATACAATTCATATGATTTTTATTTTTCAAACTTTATTGATTATTGATGAATTATTGGAGAGGTTAATTTCATGAATGCTCTGTGTACACTTGGGAATTATATGTAGGGGTAGGTTCATTCCCTATTTGGGTGCATGCAAGAGACAACCAGTTGATGTTTCTCTCTCACATCAATGTTCCCCTCTTTCTCCTCCTTCTCTCTCTCTCTCTCTCTCTCTCTCTCTCTCTCTCTCTCTCTCTCTAAAATAATCAATAATAAAAAGATAACAGTGACTTACAGTTAATTAAACAATACTTGGATTCATTATTTTGGGTTTGTAATCATGAGGAAGTGTTTTTTTATATCTACATCTATAGCTCTGCCTACATATTTTTTTAATCTTTATATATCTTCTCTATATCTATGCATCAATATTTATCTGTTCATCTTTACACACTGGAACTTAAGTTATTTCAGAGATTATTTCAAGTATCCCCACTCAAAAATGCTATTTCATCCAAGTGTAGGTATCTGAGCATAAGCATATCTAAAGGTTATATAGCCATCTTATACACCAGGCATTTGCTTAATATCTAATCTAATAAAAGCATAATATTGAAATTGACCATTTCTTTGGGATGCCTAAGCCACATCTACCAGCCAATCAGAGCGACTGTATACAAATTAACCCAGCAAAGATGGAGGCTGGCACTCATGGAGCTGAGTAAACAAGCAGCTTCCATTGCAGCAGGAGTGAAACTGTTTGCCGGCCGCCTGGGCTTCTCTTAGCTCTAGGCAACAACATATTTGTAACATTGTCTCAATTATAGAAGCCACAGAGCTGAAGCCAACACAAAGCTTCATTATCTGCCTAGGCCTCGGCTTAAAGGAACAGTGTATCAATTATAGAAGATAAATAAATGCCAGAAACCTGCTTCCAGCCAGCATTGCTGGGACATTGAGTCAATCAGAGCTGTGGGCAGCCCAAAAGCCTAAAAATAGTCCTCAGTCCATCACCCAGGCTGGCCAGGTACCTCAGTAGGGGCCCAAAACCTGAAGGGACTGTGGACAGCCTGAAAGTCTTAAAATGGCCCTCAGGCCCTCACCCAGGCTGGCTACACCCCAATGGGGGGCTTGGGCAGCCTGCAAACAGCCATTAGCCACTCACACAGGCTGGCCAGGTACCCTAGTAGGGACCCAAAACCTGAAGGGGCTGTGGGCAGCCTGAAATGGCTCTCAGCCCATTACCCAGGCTGGCCACACCCCAATGGGGTGAGGGTTCACACTGGGGGGCTTGGCCAGCCTGCAAACAGCCATCAGCCCCTCACCCAGCTGACCAGGCATGCCAGCAGATGGACATCCCCAGAGGTGTCCCAGACTGCGAGAGGGCACAGGTCAGGCTGAGGGACCTCCCGAGTGCACAAAATTTGTGCACCGGGCCCGTAGTATGTATGTGTGTGTGTATATTCCTTAATATATATATATTCCTTACTCAACTATATATATATATATATATATATATATATATATATATATATATATTCTTTACTCAAATATATATATATATATATATTCTTTACTCAAAAAAAATATATATATATATATATATATATATATATATATATATATATATATATATATATTTGAGTAACTCATTTTCTGAAGCAAGTAGTGGAAAAGATCCCATTTCCTTTCACTGATCAGGGCAGAGGAACAGGGAGTTACTTGACATGCCAATGACTACACAGCTCCTAAGGGTAGGATAGAACTTGTACTAAGGCTTTGAACCCAGCCCAGCTGGATCAAAAGTCAATGATTTTAACTACTAAGTAACACATTTTACTGTTCTAAGCTCTAAGAAATACAATACTTCAGTTGCAGATGTTTTTCTTTGTTATTATAAAAATACCCATTTTCTCTGTCACAATATGGATTACTTTTGGTTGTATGAGATAACAGCAGTTTCTTTCAAGAAAATATATTTAAATGGAAGAAGAAAGAGAGATATAGGTGAAAACAGGATTCTATGAAGGTAGTTAAACACCTATTTGTCAATGTAGGAGATGGGAATAGAGGAAAAGGAAAAGAATAGAGGTGCCACAGGTACTGAAGATGCTCTTTGTGGAGTTGGCCAAATTATATAGCATTGTCTGTTTAATATTGTGCTTATAAACACTTTGTGCTTTAGTTTCCAAATTGATTATACAATAATGCAATTATTTATAGATATTAGCATATTGAAAAAATAATAGACTAATACAAATGTCCAATATCTACTTTTATATACTAAAACCATACATTTATTTTCTGAATAAAAAAGGCCCATAATTAGTGTTTTTGAGACCCAATAAAATTAACTATTGAATTATACATTTACACTTTGAAATTTGTTTTGAAATACTATATGCTCAGTCCTATATTCTTCATAAGATAAGTTGTAAAGGTTAAAGGGTTGTCATATTTCTGGCTATTCTAATTAAGTATAGTTAAAAGACAAAAACTAACTTCGATTTCCATAGCAGTCAATGGCAAAGGTGAAATTTTCTTATTAAATGAAGAGGTTTTCTAAGTTGGAAGAAGTAAAAAATAACAATAATATAGTCCCTGGCAAATAGTAAAAAAAAAATAAATTTTAAATGTATGTTGCCTTTCTCTAATTGTTTAGAAAGTTGGATAGTTAAAACATAAATAAAAAGAACATTTTAGTTTTTTTATACAGCTTCAGGTATTATGTAACCATGATGTCAACAAGCTTTTTTGCAGTGAATACAATGATGGCTGAATAGACAGACGTATCACCCACATCTTCCGAGGGCCAGGCTGGAAAAGCAACTAAAACAGAAAAAAGGGATGCCCAGGCCCGGGCTGAGAGGGTGAGGTAGAGGCTGCATTGCATCAAAACCATGCCCTTTGGCAACAGGCATAATACCAATTGTGAAAAGGAAAACCCCACAGAACTGCTGGAGCCCAGGGAATCTAGACCTGAGACCACAGCCACAGGGGCTGAACCCCAAAAGACAGCCTGAGAAATGGCCAAACTGGCATGGAACTGGGAGGGGAGAGAGGGGAAAACCATGCAATTTTGTGGTTGTTTGCTTTTGTTTTGTCTTTGCTTTTATTCGCTAAACCCATAATACAGGACTTTCAGCTGTAAAAACTCACCCAAGGCTTCAATACAGGGAGAGGCACAGGTTTGTGGAGACTGAGGAGAGGCTAGGAAGGGAGGCAGGGCAGCAAGACATGCCAAAACTTCTTCCTAACCCTCCAAATACAAGGGGCCATTTCTCCCGAGAAGAACTAGCCCCTTCCACTGGCCTAAAAGCAGGGAATATAGCCTGCCATACCCTGCCTGCCTTCAGCCCAGGCCTGTGGAGACAGACAGACACAAGCAACAGAGCAGTGGATCACCAGACAGTGTCTGACAGTGGTCAGCACCTAAATATGGAACCTAGAATTGACAGACAGGACAGAAGAGTGGGGTCGTAAACCAGCCTGAATGGGGCATTAAAATGCAGCTGAAGTGAACACTTCAGTTTTAAATTTTGTTAAATTTTCTTTTTAATTTTTTAAATATTACATTTATTTTATTTTTATTCTATCTTATTTTCTTCTTTTATTTTTCCCCCTTTTACTTTTTTCTTCCTCAATTTTTCCTTTTTCATCCTCTTTTTGTTCTCCTTTCCCTGGTTTAGCTTTTCCTTTCTCTCTCTCTCTTTTTTTGACCTTTTGTTTAAAAAGTGATCTTTGTTATCTGCTTTATTGATGTGTTATTACTATTGTACTCTCTGTTGGCTTATTTAAATATCTATTTTCCTCCTCCCTGCTTCTACTCCATTTCCCCTCCTCTTTTCTCATTCTTCACTAATCAAATATTTTTTTCTTTTTTTAAAATTTCCTCTCCTCTCTTTCTCCTTTATACTCCTAATTTTTTTAGTTTCACCTCCTAAATTCAAGACTGTCTGCTCTCTCTAGTCTCCTTTTCAATAAATAAATAAATAAATACTTAAAAAAATTTTTTTTTATCTCTTATCTACTTATTCTCTTTCTCCTTCCTCTATACTAATAGGTACTTCCCCTACTTATTCAATTCCTTAACCTTATTTTCTGTATTTTAGTTCTGCCTCTACATATTCTGCATAGCCCCCTTTTTCTGGGTGTTTTTTTGTTTGCTCTTTTTGCTTTATTTGTTTTGTCATGTTGTCTCTCTATATTCTTTCTTTTTCTTTTATTTTTATTTTTCTCACTATAATTTCTGTTCCCTTTCTCTCTCCTAATTCTCTTTTCTCTGGTGGTCACTTCCATTGGGGTTATATCTGTCATGTGTATATTCACACTCTGTTGCTTTTGTGTTGTGTCTTATGTTGTATTTTGTGCTGTTTGGTTAGCACCTTCACAATGATTGGGACAATGGGGTAGAGAATGAGCCACATAAACAGACACCCAGAGATAAGACTATATCTACAAATGGGATAATAACATCAAGATCCAACTACATCAAGAGAACTCAAATATCTTAAGTAGGGAGAATCCAGAGAATACCCAGCCCAGAAGATCTGAGATACTAAACCAATGTGTCCCACAAAACATCAACTACATAAGACAAATTCAAAAATTCTGGGTGGCATAGCTGTTTGATCTAATACATACATACACTTACAAAAGAACAACAAAAATGGGGAAACAAAGAACCAAACCCCATATGAAAGAAAATGAGAAATCACCAGAAAATGAAATAAATGAAATGGAGGCAAGCAATATGTCAGATAAATAATTCAAAGTAATGGTTATAAGGATGTTAAAAAGGCTGAATGGGAAATTAACTGACATGTGTAATAATCACGATGGAATGAAGAATGCCATAGCTGAATAAAGAACACAATGCTAGATTTCAACACTAGACTAGAGATGCTGAGGACTAAATCAGCAACTTAGAAGACAAGGTAGGGAAAAAAAACCAACAACAAAGAACACTTCCAATCAGAGCAGCAATGAAAAAACAAAACAAAACAAAAAACCAAAAAATAATTAAAAAGCAAGAGGAGAGTCTAAGGGGGCCTTGGGACAACACAAAACAAAACATCATCTGCATAATAGGTGTACCAGAAGGAGAGGAAGCTGAGCAAGGAAGAGAAAATCTATTTGAAGAAATAATGCCCCCCAAAGTCCCTGATTTTTGGGAAGAAAAATGTCACATAAGTATAAGAAGCACACAGAGTCCCAAACATGATGAACCCGAAAAGACCAATACCAAGACATACCCTAATCAAATTGGCAAACATCAATGATAAAGGAAGAATCTTAAAGGCTGCCAGAGAGATACAGAAATTTACATACAATGGGCATCCCATTAGACTATCAACTAATTTCTCAGCTGAAACACATCAAGCCCGGAGGAAATGGAATGAAGTAGAAGTATACAAAGTGATGCAAAGCAAGGAACTGAATTCAAGAATACTCTATCCAACAAAGCTATCATTCAAAATAGAAGGGGAAATTAGAAGCTTCACAGTAAAAAAAAAAAAGAAAAAAAAAGTTAGGAAGATTATTACTACCAAACCAGCAATGCATAAAATGCTAAAGGAACTGATAAAAAAAATGAAGTAGAAAGGGAAGAAGAAACACAGGCATAAAGAATATGGCAACAAAGGAGTATCTGCAATTATAACCTTTAGAAGACAAGGTAGGGAATATGGATTAAATGCTTTAATCAAATGACATTAGGTAGCAGAATGGATAAGAAAATATGACCCATATATATGCTGTCTACAAGTGACGCACCTCAGAACAAAGCACTCATAGAGACTGAAAGTGAAGGGATGGAAAACAATTTTTTTTCAGGCAAAGAGAAGTAAAAAAAAAATGCTGGGGTAGCAATACTTTTATCTGACGACACTGTCCTCAAATGAAGGCCATGACATGTGATAAGAAAGGCCACTTCATAATACTAGAGATATTGATTCAACAAGAAGATATAAGTCTGGAATACATACATGCATCTAGTTAAGGACACCCAAATACATAAAATAAAAGCTCCCAGAAGATATCAAGTAATAGATCAACAGCAACCACAGTAGGGCATTTTAATACCCCATTGACAACACTGTATAAATCCTCTAGACAAAAAAATCAGCAAAGAAATGGCAATCTGAAATGACTCACTAGATCATATGGAATTAATTGACATTTTCAGAACATTTCACCCCAAAGCTAAGGAATATACATTCTTCTTAAATGCACATGAGGAATTTGCAAAGATAGACCACAAATTAGGACACAGGTTAAAGCACTATAAATTCAAGAAGGCTGAAATCATATCAAGCAACTTCTCAGATCACAATGACATAAAATTAGATATCAACTACAATGAAAGCAGTAAAAAACAATCAAACTTGGAGACTAAATAGCATGTTATTAAACAATGAATGGGTTACCAACGAGATCAAAGAAGACATAAAAAACATTCTGGAAACAAATGAAAATGAAAACACAATAATCCAAAATCTATGGGACACAATGAGAGCAATCCTGAGAGGGAACTTCATAGCACTAAGGGCCTACCTCAAAAAAAAAAAAAAAAAAAAAAAAAAAAAAAAAAAAGAAAAGAAGAGAAGAAAAGAAAAGAAAAATTGGTAATAAATAATCTCACCCAACAACTGAAATAACTAGAAAGAGAGTAACAAGAAAAGCCCAAAGTAAGTAGAAGGAAGGAATAATAAAGATCAGAGCAGAAGGAAATGACATAGAGACCAAAAAACAATACAAAAGATCAATAGAACCAAGAGCTGATTCTTTGAAAGAATAAACAAGATTGATGAACCTCTAGCCAAGCTCACCAAGAAACAAAGAGGACCCAAACAAACAAAATCAGAAAGGAATGAGGTTAAGTAACAACCAACTCACAGAAATACAAAGGATACTATGACCAACTCTACCCCAAAACTGGACAACTTAGACAAAATGGACATATTCCTAAAAAAAAAAATACAATCTTCCAATTAGAAAAAATCAGAAAACCTGAATAGGCAGACAACTACCAATAAAATCAAAGCAGTAATCAAAAGTCTTCCAGCAAACAAAACCCCTGGTCCAGACAGCTTTACAGAAGAGTTCTACCAAACATTCAAAGAAGAACTAAAACCTATCAGACTATTTCAGACTATTTCAAAAAATTCAAAAGGAAGGCACACTTCCAAGCTCTTTCTATGCCGTCAGCATTACCCTAATTCCAAAACCAGATAAAGACACTGAAAAGAAAGAGAATTACAGGCCAATATCCCTGGTGAACATAGATACTAAAATTCTCAACAAAATATTAGCAAATCACATTCAATAATGTATTTAAAAGATCATACACCATGATCAAGTATGATTTAGTGTGGGGATGCAAGGCTGGTACATCACATAAACTGATGTGAAAGACAAAAAGCACATGATTATATCATTTGATGCAGAAAAAGCATTTGACAAAATCCAACACCGTCTTTTGATAAAAACTCTCAGCAAAGTGGGAATAAAGGCATCATATTTTAACATAATAAAAACCTTACAGGACAAACCTATAGCCAACATCATACTCAATGGGCAAAAACTAAACACATTTCTCCTGATAATGGGAACAAGACAGGGATGCCCACTTTCACCACTCCTGTTCGACAAAGTACTGGAAGTGCTAGCTATAGCAATCAGACAAGGAGGAAAAATAAAAGATAGCCAAACAGGAAAAGAAGAAGTAAAACTGTCATTATTCATAGATGACATAATATTATACATAGAAAACCCTAAAGAATCTATAAAAAAACTACTAGATTTAACAAATGAATTGGCAACATAGCAGCATACATAGTTAATGCCCAGAAATCTATGGCTTTTTTATACACCAATAATGAACTCACAAAAAACAAAACTAAAAACAAAACAAAAAACATTTAACATTGCAACAAAAATTAAGATACCTAGTAATAAACTTAACCAAGGAGGTAAAAGACCTGTACTCAGAAAGCTATTGCACATTGAAAAAATAGATAAAGGAAGGTAGAAAAAAGTAGAAGACTATAACATGTTCATAGATTGGTGAATCCACATCATTAAACTGTGTATACTACCCAATGTATAGATTCTAATCTATAAATTCAATGGGATCCTCATTAAATTACCAATGGCATTGTTCACAAATCTAGAACAAACCCTTTAAAAATTTATATGGAACAAAATGACCCTGAATAGCCACAGCAATCCTGAGAAAGGAGAAGAAAGTTTGAGGGTCACAATACCCAAATATCAAGCTATATTACAAAGCCATTGTTCTCAAAATAGCCTGGTACTAGCACAAGAGCAGACATATAAACCAATTGAACAGAACAAAGAACCCAGAAATCAACCCGAGACATTATGCTCAATAAATATTTGACAATTGAGGTAAGAGCATACAATGGAGTCAAGACAGTCTCTTCAATAAACGGTGTTGGGAAAATTGGACAGATACACGCACAAAAATGATACTAGACCAACATATACCATACACAAAAACAAATGGATAAAGGACTCAAAACGGATAAAGGACTTAAACATAAGAAAAGAAACCATAAAAATCTTCAAAGAACCCATAGGCAGCTTAATATCAGACATATGTCATAGCAATATCTTTACTAATACATTTCATAGGTCAATGGAAACTAAGGAGAAAATTAACAAATTTACATAAAAATAAAAAGAATAAAAAGCTTCTGCACAGTGAAAGAAGCCATCAACAAAACAACAAGAGAGCCCACTGCATTGGAGAACATATATGCCAAGGTTACATCCGATAAGGGTTTAATCTACATAATTCATAGGGAACTCATACAAGTTAACAAAAGGAAGATAAACAATCCAATCAAAAAATGGGCAAAAAACCTAAACAAACACTTTTCAAAAGTGGACATATAGAAGGCCAAGATATATATGAAAACATGCTCAAAGTCACTACTCATCCAAAAGATGCAAATTGAAAGGACAATGAGGTACCATCTCACACCTGTCAGAATGGCTATCATCAACAAATAAACCAATGACAAATGCTGGTGAGGATCTAGAGAAAAAGGGACCCTTATATACTGCTGGTTGGAATGTAGACTGGTGCAGCCACTGTGGAAAACAGTATGGAATTTCCTCAACTAATTAAAAATGGATTCCCATTTGACCCAGTAATTCCATTTCTAGGAATATATGCCAAGAAATCAGAAACACCAGTCAGAAAAAAATATATGCACCCCAATGTTCATAGCAGCACAATTTACAATAGCTAAGATTTGGAAACAACCTAAGTCCCCATCAGCAGATGAATGGATTAGAAAACTGTGGTACATCTACACAATGGAATACTACACTGCTGTAAAAAAGAAGGAATTCTTACCATTTGCAATAGCCTAGATGGACCTGGAGACAATTATGCTAAGTGAAATAAGCCAGCCAGAGAAAAATAAGTATCACATGATCACAGTTTATTGTGGAATATAATGAACAGCATAAACTGATGAATACAAATAGATTCAGAGACATAGAAGTATGGAACAGACTGCCAAACCTCAGAGAGAAGTCAGGAGTGGGGGTGAGGGTAGGGAACCAATCAAATGACTTGTATCCAGGCATATGAGCATGACCAATTGACACAGACAATAGTAGGGTGGCGACCTGTGCTGTGGGCAGGAGTGGTTGGGGAGAAGGCAATGGCAGAGAGGGGTTGTGGATGGAGACATACATAATACTTTCAACAATAAATAATTTGAAAAAAAATAAGTTTTTTGCATAGTTAATTGAACCAATAATATTGTTTAATTTTTGTCAAGAAGTTGAGATTTTTGGTAAACAAATAGGTTGATGGCCAGTAGAAGTGAAAACAGTGCTCAAGTCAAGTAGCACTATAGGCTAGAGGAATAAAGGAAGAAACAAAAATGGAGAGGGAGAAGGATGTAGAAGAGATAAAGACAGTTTTTATTTTAAATCCTCACTGAGGGTTTTTGTTCCATTGATCTTTTAGAGAGAGAGTGGAAGCAGGTTGCTTCCCACATATGCCCCTAGCAGGGATAGAACTTGTGACTGAGGTATGTGCCCTTGACTGGGGAAAAAAACCACAACCTTGTGGTCTACAGGCTGACACTTTAATCACTGAACAAAACTGGCCAGTTTTGGATTTTAATCCTGCACATAAGATACAGATTTGTATCGTATTTAAATGAATGGGTGGTGCCCAGTACAATTTTGGTAATAGTACATGTTTATTAATAAGTAGGGGCCCGGTGCACAAAAATTTGTGCACTGGGGTAGGGCAGTCCCTCAGCCCGGCCTGTGTTCTCTCGCAGTCTGGGACCCCTTGGGAGGATGTCCACCTTCTGGCTAAGGTCCAATCCTGTCTGTGATTGCAGGCTGAGGGGGAGAAGCCTCTTGTCCCTGATTGCAGATGATGGGAAGAAGCCACCTACAATCACCGACAAGCAACTTCCCGCAGGTGGCCTGCGATCATGGACAGGCAGCTTCTCCCCCTTGGCATGCGATCAAGGACAGGCGGCTTCTTCAACTCCTCAGGCACTGGAGCCAATCTTCTCTGTCTCCCCTGCCTTCTGAGTCTCCAACAGGCCTGGAGTGGCCAGAGCCGGAATGCTTGCGTGGTAGCTGTGGCTACAATGCAAGTATCCCGGCTCTGGCCTCCGCCATCTTTGTTGGGTTAATTTGCATATTTGCTCCTGATTGGTTGATGGGCATGGCTTGTGGGTGTGACTTGTGGGTGTAAAGGAGTGAGGATTAATTTGCATATTATTCTTTTATTAGATTAGGTTATTACAACTAGCACAATAATTTAAACATAGTAAGAGAAGTCACAAAGGATGAAAAAATGGTTAGCAAGTTATCGTAAGACAAACCAACTCCATTTCCCTTGGTCTTCCCTCTTATAATTCTAAAACACTGGGCATAACACAAAAAGCAGCAAAGAAAGACTCTGGTAGGTGGAAAGAAGACAAACTGCACAGGCACCTTCAGCCTTGAGGACAACGTGCCGCACGCTCCCGGGCTTTCTGTGTTGCTCCCACATATTCTGGACAGGGAGCTGTAGGAGCAGCCAGCCAGAACTGCCAGTCGTCACGGACAAAATTGGCCCCACAAAAGCCTGTCCCCTAAATGAAGGACAGAGAAGAGAGCAGCCCAACAACATGGAACCTTTTTGGCAATATTCTCCCTCGGTCTCAAACACTAATAGAAAAACTACACGCCATGCTGCCAAGCAATAGATGCTCTTATGCATTGTGGACAGTGTCTGCAGGATCCAGCTGTGAGTGGAAACAAACAGGTAGTGTGAGGAGGGAATTACTCTAAGTAGAACTAATATTACTTGACTCTATTTCTTTTGCAATTTCATTACTAAGCTCATTTCCTATTAACATGATTTAAAACAGGAAAATATAAAGAAGAGAATTTGGGAAGGAGATCTGAAGGGGAAGGAGACATGGAGAACTATGGACATCTTAAGGTATTTGAAGGTGTACTGGAAGTGAATTTTAGATCATCTGATCAACAGTGAAAAAACCATTAGGACTCTGAGCAAGAAAGAGGTGACAGAGGTATGCAGTTTATATCATAAACTAGGGGCCCGGTGCACAAAATTCATGCACTGGTGGTGGGGGTTCCCCAGCCCAGCCTGCCCCCTCTCACATACTGGGAGCCCTCAGGGGATGTCCTACTGATGGCTTAGACCCGCTTCATGCTCCCCTTGGGAAATGGGCCTAAGCCACAGTCTGGCCCCTTTGTGAGAGGTGACTGTGCTGATCACAGGAAGCCGCCAGCCCCATCACCCTGCTGCTGCAGCCACTGCCAGTTACCATAGCCACCAAGGTGTTTTCATCAACATGGACTCCAGTCCCTTCAGCATGAAAAAATGACAACTTTCTTTAGGCATTTTCAAGATGTGTCTTTCATAGGATATGACATTTCTTTCTTTCTTTTTTTTCTATCCTCACCTGAGGATATATTTCCATTGATTTTTAGAGAATGTGGAAGAGAAGGGAAAAGCAGAGAGAATCATCAAAGTGATTGGTTGCCTCCTGCATGAGCCCCGGCCAGGGAGGAGCCTGAAACCTAGGTACATGCCCTTGGTCAGAATTGAACCCAGACCCTGCAGTCAGCAGGCTGAGCCACTGAGCCAAACAGGATAGGGCAGGATATGACATTTCTTAGCCCTCAAGGAGTGGACCTTCATTTTTTTCTCTAGGAGTGTGGTGGAAAAACCCTAGGTCACCTTTTTGGATTCTTACTACCCAAGTTACCAGGGGCATACAGGGAGCTTAGCCAATGAGTGGTTAGAAAAGGTTCTTCCTCTGTAGTTCACTCCCATCCCTGGCTCCGCCCCTGCCCCTCCAATCCCAGCTCCACCCCAGCCCAGGACTGTAGTCCCTGGCCAAGGATGCAGGCCTAGGCAGGGACCCCCATACCCCTGCGATCCTCTGCTCCCTGGAGCCCAGGCCCCTGCCATTGTCAGTGCATGCCCTGCCCAGGTCCCTGTGATTGACGGTTTTGCCTCTGCCCAGGATTTCAGCCTCTGGCCAAGGTTGCGGGCCTAGGTAGGGGACACCCCAGGCCTCTCTGATCACCAGCTCTGCAGAGCCCAGGCCCCTGTGATCATTACCTCTGATCCTGCCCTCCTGATTGCCGGTGTCACCCATGCCCAGGCCCCTGCAATTGCTGGCTCTGCCTGTGCCCAGGCCCCTGTGATCGCTGTCTCTGGCCCTGCCCAGGCTTGCAGCCTCTGGTCAAGGCTACAGGCCAGGTCAGGGGACCCGCAGACCCCTCAATCTCCAGCTCTGCACCTGCCCAGGCCTGCAGTCTCTGCCCGAGGCTGTAGGCATGGCCAGAAGACCCTCAAGCCCCTCTGATTGCCGGTTTCACAGAGCACAGGCCCCTGTGATCACTGGCCCCACCCCTTCCCAGGCCCAGGCTGCAGGCCTGGGCAGGGGACCCCCAGAGCCCTGTGATCACTGGTTGTGCCCTGCCTAGGCTTGCAGCCTCTGGTCCAGGCTGCAGGCCAGGGCAGAGGACTCCTAAGCCCCTCTGATTACCGGCTTCGTCCCTGCCTAGTCCCTTGCTTTACCCACTCCACTCCTGCCCAGTTCCCTGTGATCGCAGGCTCCACCCCTGCCATACTTCCAGCCTCTGGCAGAGGCTACAGGCAATAACCAGCTCTGTGGAGACCCGGTCCCTGTGATCACTGGCTTTACCCCTGTCCAGGCTTGCAGCTGGGGACCCCCAGGCCTCTGTGATCACCAGCTCTGCCCCTGCCACACTGCAGCTTCTGGACAAGGCTGCAGGCCTGACCAGAAGACCCCTAAGCCCCTCCCATCACTGGCTTCAAAGAGCCCAGGCCCCTGCGATCACTGGCTCCAATCCTGCCTGCTCTGATCGCTGGCTCTACCTGTGCCCAGGCCCCTGCCCCTCTGATCACTGCCAGCTCCTTGGAGCTCAGGCCCCTGTGATCACTGGCTCCAATCCTTCCCCCTCCAATCACCAGCTCTGTCCCTGCTCAGGCCTCTGCAATCACTGGCTCCACCCCTTCCCAGGCCTACAGCCTCTGGTCCAGGCTGCCGTACTGGGCATGGGACCCCCAGGCCCTCTGATTGCCGGCTACAAAGAGCCCAGGCCCTCGCGATCACTGGCTTTGCCCCTGCCCAGATCTGAAGCCTCTGGCTGAGGCTATAGGCCTGGGTAGGGGACCCCCAACTCCCTCTGATCTCCTGCTCCACCCTCAGTCTCTCCTGCCTCCCCCACCACCTACCTGGGTAACAGCCCTGGCCTCTTCAGTGGCGGGACTGCAGCGGACTAGGTGCCTCCACCTTGTGGCTATGGGCGCAGTCATCTTTGTAACGGAGTGATGACTAATTTGCATATTACTCTTTCATTAGATGGGATGTGGAAAGGAGGATTTTAAGTTAAGAGAGAACTTTCAGTGGTGATACAATAGATGATTTAAAGAGATTGAGTTGATGAATTGCTCATCTGTGCAAGAGCCTCTGGGACCCTCCTCAGCTACACTCTGCATTGACCTTCGCATCCAGGCCACATTTGAATGAACCTCAGGACAAATCACTGACCAGTAGTTCTAGAAAATGTGTTTTGCTTTCAATTGTGGACTCTTCTGGAGAGTGGGTGAAGAATGTTATTATTCAAAGCAAGACTTTCAAAGAACAAAATATAGGCATATCTTCAAGAGGTTCAGAATAAGTACTGAGATGATTTGAGAAAGTGGAGACATCAGAAGAGTGGTGCAGGCTCAAGGGCCTGAAGGCCGAATACATACACTGACTTTTGTGCACAACTTGCTGACTATGTCTGATTCTTGGTTGATATAAGGGTCAAAAAGTCTAATCAGATTTGTGCTGTTCTATTGTACACTCAGATGGAGGAGATTCCCTCCGCCGGCATTTGAAATCCATATGGAAGCACACCATCAGCAAATTCCCTTGTCATCTGTCCTCTCTCCTCTCCTGCCTTTGCCCCTAAATGCCATGTGGGTAGTTTTCTTACATTTTAATGGACAGATATAAAGCTGGGAGTTGGACACTTATTACTGTGTGAAATTATAACCTGCCTTCATCTGCATTCAGAAATCACAAAGGGAAATAAAAAAAGCTATGCCTGAATAATCCAGATGTTGATGAACACAAAGACGCAGAATGCCCTTCCATCCTTCAAAAACATTCCAGTGCACAACCTATAGTCTAAATTAAGACCAGAGGCAGGAATGCGCTCCACAACACTGCATTCCTGCAGTGCTCAGAAGGACAAGATCCAATTACATTATATACTCTTATTCCAAATATAGAATACATCAAAAGTAAACTTCATATTTTTCCAGGATCAGAAATCTCTTTCAAAAAAATAAAAGCTCTAGTTTGTAGCAAATATGTTTGTTTTGTTTATGTTGCCTAATAATTCCCAGTCTAGAGAAGAAGTTAATATCCTTTAAGTAAAGACTAATATCTTTCTACGGAAGTGCCTTTCTCCTTTTCTTTTCTTTCTTTCTTTCTTTCTTTTTTTTTTTTTTTTGACCCATCTGGTTTGTCAAAAAGTCTCCTACCTCTGATATTTATACAATATCATGCAAATGTCAAAATCTGAATGTCATCTTCAAAGACCCTTTTATGTCAGGCAACCCCTTTATAGGGAAAAAATAAACAATTTTATGTATGCATGCTTGATGCCAGTCCAATTAATAAAAGCCTTTTTTGCTATGCTTGGCTACAAGCAAGTTTCTCTTTTGAAAATGAACAGAGGGAGAATGAGATAAAAGGTCTGTATTGTTTCCTTGCAAATTTTACAGTTTCATTTTTAATTTGTGTTTGGATGTGAGGATCTTGGCGCAGATGGTGTGATAGTCCACAGTATGTTCTGAGAACCTGAAATGATAACAAAGATATGCAAATGGAGAGGGTGCTTTGGATAAAAGCCAAGATATCCAATTTCACAATAGCTGAAAACAAATTGATGTGGCCAGCACACTATTCAGAGGAGCACTAGGAAATGTAACAGTGCCAAAACAAATTATACTAATGACCTCAGCCGTTTGTGGCATTCTATTGGCCAGCTTAATGTTGGTTACATTTGTCTGCATTGGCACTTCGTTTACTGCACAAAACAACTTTTCTAAAAAATACAAACCAAAACAAAACCAAAAGGAAAAAAATCAATCCTCGTAATTGAAAAAGTACTATACCACTACTTTTGCACCTCAGAAATATTTAGTAATATTTAATATATCAAAAAGTTAAAAATGCAAACAATGAAAATTTAAGGAACATGTCTGAAGTTTATCACTTTAGGAGAATATATAAGTTCACATTACTTCATTGGGAAGTTTAGTCAAAATGACTAAACCAAAATGACTTTCAACAATTGTATGTAGATTAAGTCATATTTTAATAGATAATTTTCTAAATTCCACGTTTCAGGGCATAAAATGTGCTATTCCAGACAACAGGAGCAAAGAAAGGAACTAAACAAGAAAGGGAGGAAAGAAAAAATACCTTGTTATAAAAATGGAAACTCATGATTATAAAATCTAATTCATAATGTATTATATGCAATTATAAGTATATGTACAATTATTTAGCATTATTTTGTACTTGAAGTTAAATAAAAACACCGGATAGCACTATTTAGAAGTTATTTTTCTGCCTTCTCTGATATTGGCAAACTGTTCAATAGTTGCTGAATCTAACATTCAATAAAATGTTGTAAATAAGAATGATATTTAATCTTAAGTCCGACTTAAATATATAATTCAAGCTTGATGGAAGATGCGGACTTACATTAGATGTTTATTAACACAGATACTTTTAAAAATTTACTTTAAACTCTAAGTCTCCAAGAACCCTGAAGTTCTTCTTATTATTAATTTTTAAGATGTGTCTTTATTGTTGAAAGTATTACAGATGTCCCCTTACAGACCCCTCCACCCTGCTCTGCCCCCTCCCCAGGCCTTCAGCACACTGTTTTACAGATGAACATAAAATTTTCTTTTTTTTTTGGACAATTTCCCTCTGACCTGTCATTAAAAATAAAAAATAAGCAAACCAAATACAAACATAATTTGTAGTGGAAGCAGTTAAACTTTTGAAATCAACAAAATCTTTCTGTGAGTAAACTGCAACTCTATTGACTTTTCCATTGTTCATGCTTTTTCCAAAAAACTTTACATTCAAACAGTTTACAGTTCCAAACCCGAGTTTCTTAAAAATTGATTGCATATTATTGGTCAAAAATTAGTTAGCCAAATGCAAAAGCCATGCAAAATAGGTGAATAGAAATCAAGATTATGAAAACATTATGATTTGCTGCTCATTGTGAGAGTGTAAACTGTGAGGAAACATTATTGAATGCAGACTCTATATTTCTCATCACACTTCAATAGTTTCTACTTAAAATACATTGAAAAAAATCTTATTCTCCTACAAAATGATAGCATGTAGGCACAGTAGGGCAGATAATAGTAGAAAGGAGCATAGTCATAGTCAAATGCACATTACTTAATAGATGTGACCGCCAATTTAAATGTGACATTTATTTAAAAATTAGAAATCATTTTTAATTTTAGGGTATTATTTTTGTTCCAGAATTATTATGTTTACATTCCTGTCTTTTTAATGTTTGTTTTCAGATTATTTCTGATTTGAAAATTTTACAAGGAGAAATGACAGGAAATGAAAATCACTTTTATACAATACACAGGCAAAGGTTAATAGTGCTCTCCTTCTCGTTGCACCCACAATGCCTTTTAACGCTATTGCAAGGTCAACTGGGCATTGGCAAAGTAATGCAAGTTTGGCAATTCCGAGTTCAGGTATGTAAAAAGCGACAAGTTAGTGCATCACTGTTTTCACGGTATAGATAGGAGTAGCATCTATGTGGGCACCTGCAGGAGGAGCTGGAAGGTTGGGTATGTAATTAGACAGCAGTGTGTCAAAAAAATCTGTTCTCATCACAAGAGTAGTTCTAGAGAGAAGTACTCTTCAAGTACGTTAGGCAAATATGAAAAAAGTCTCTATCTGCAGAAACAACAACAAACAAACCCAGTTCTTATTAGCTCTTTAACCTAAGAAACACCAAATGTAGGTTTCTAATAAACCCCCAAGTGACCCCTAGTTTAGGGGGAAAATGTACTAACCAGAAGATCTTGGAGCTGTCCATCAATTTCTAAGACACACAGAAATCCTGAGCAGTGAGGCAATGCACTCTCTGTCTTCATGCATAATACATTTCAAATAGGTGAAGTAGTATGTAAAGTGAATTTTAATTGGCTATAATTGTCATTTCATTTAGTAAAGTATTGTCCGGAGACCAGGATATCAATTAGCACTCAATGGACTCCCTTACTTATGAAAAAATGCGTAGAGAGAGGCAATGTGCTCATGCTGTAGATATACTTTAATTAAGAATATAGACAGTAAATTAAAGACCTTTAAAGTATCAATTAATTGCTATTTAGGTGGGTTTCGATTAGCAACCTGGTAAATTAAAAATCACTGTCTTTGCTTTAAATTAACTAAAGAAAATGTTTGGCTATATTTTTTACTCAAGCCATTCACTTGCTGTGCCGTAAGAAAACTTTCAGAATTAAACAAAAAACAAACAAACAAAACACCAGAGTGTCTGAAATAGTAATTTTTTTACTCCTTTAATTTTAAGCTTCTATAAGGATGCATTGCATGAAAACATAAGAAAACAATATTAAGCCAAGAGTCTCCCCTAAAGATCTCTTTCATATGTCCTTCATTTCCTCAGAATTAATGGATGTTCAGGCATCAATAAGGTAGGAAAAAAAGATGATTGATGTATTTCGTTTTATTATTAAATTGTTGGTAACCAAGGCAGCTTTTTCCATGGGGATGAAGAGAGACCTGTCCCTTTTTAACCACTTGCTCTGAATGACTTTTATACCCAATATCAGTGAGAAGAGAGGATGAATGTCACCTCTCTTCTCTTCCTCCTCCTGCTGATGTCTACTCCCTCCCTTGATTGACAGCTACTAATAACCTTCCTGCCCTAAGTGCCATGGAGACACTTTATTAGGACAAACAGCCAAGGAAATCTAGGAATGGAGCCAAGTCTGCAGTGAGTTATTATCGGGCTTGTATTTATCTCGGCTTTGTAATTTTTTTCAGTGATATGCAAATCCTGAAATAGATCTTCCGCTGTTGAAGGACAGGTCCCTCTGTTAATTGATCCACTGAGATTCACTCTCCCCTCTCCCAGCTCCCAGCCAGGGAAGCTACTACATGAAAGCTGCTCACGGCATTCACAGGCCAGAAATTCTCCACACACGCCTTCCATTAGCACCTCCACAGACAATGAATTTGTGTTCCTTAAAAACATGCTCCCTTCCCAATATAGCTGCACAGCAGATCAAACCAATGTGTTTATTTGTTTATTAGTTTTGTATAAAATACTATTTCAAAGTATAACCAGATGTGATTTCAGATGGGATTTATGTTTTCTGTTGAGATACACAGTGCACAAAGATATTGCAAACGTATTAAAACTAATTCAGGGAGAATCCACATTTATTTTTTCAGGTGGAGAGAAAATGGTAAAATAGGCCATGAGTAGAGAAATCTGTTTTCCTCAGAGCAGCCGCTGCTCCATAAGGTGAAAACACAGCTGTCTGCCCCCCATTTTCATGCGAAGAGCATTTGGCATTTATTTTGTTTCTTGATAACTATTGCTTGTGTGTGTGTGTGTGTGTGTGTGTGTGTGTGTGTCTACATGCTCTTCTCAAGAAGTTTACCAATAAAACATTAACAATAATAAGTCCATATTAACATATATTGCCTTGATAGCTTATTTGACACTTAAAGTGGACATATGGCATGTAAAAGTCGTATTGCAACAAATATAAATAAAATGGTGGCCTAAAAATCTAAATATTAATTGGTGTTCTGCACAGAATCTATGGCATTAAAGAAAATATGGACACAGACTCAGACTGATTTTGAGGCTGACACTGTGTTATCCTTTGCAATATAAAATAAAAGTGTGTGGGATTGCTCCAAAAGTATCATTCCAAGATAAAATATAAAAACAGTACCAATCAACCAATATCTTTATACTTCATTGTGTAGTAATTTTTGCTGAGGTGTGGTCAGATAAGTTTGGGCAATATAGGCCTCGTGTTTGGAGATTCACAGTGCACTTTGGCATATTAAATGCGTTGAGAAGTCTATGGACAACTCCTCGGTTCAGCCAATGATCTTCGAAGCCCACCTGTGCCTGGACCACCTTTATCAAGTGTTATCTCCTAGCATGGACTTAGGTCAATAGAAAGCACATCCCACAAGGGTAGCACTTTATTGTCTAGACATTCTTACCCACATAGGAAGCTATGACATGTTCCTGATGTGCAACTGCTTGTTGATAAGCTGTGTCTCCTGCCACACTGACGTCAGACACCCTGAACCCCAGGGAGGTTTCGCTTGTGCTAGTTCAGGACACACCTTCAGGATGCAGGCCTGGCTCCATGGCGGAGCTCCTCTCTGCAGGTCTCTCAAGTTGCTGTTCCCTAGAGCAGCCTTTCTCAAGTGTGCCGAGGCTGACTTCGTCCCTCAGGGAACATTTGATATTTGACAATATCTGAGTTCATTTTTGGTGTCACAACCTGGTAGCAATGTGCAACTGGCATCTCGTGTATAAAAATCAAGATGCTGCTCAACATCCTGCAAGGCCTGGGAGCAACCCCACGGGGAAGCCCAAAGGGCCCTGGTGCCAAGGTTGAGAGCTGACCCTAGAGACTCAGCCATATCCTCCCTGGAGGAGAAGTGCTGCGGGGCGGGGGGGGGGGGGGGGGGGGGGGGGGGGGGGGGGGGGGGGGGGGGGGGGGGGGGGGGGGGGGGTGGAATCTCTCTGCTGGGGCAGCTCCCCCACTCCCGCTGCTTGCCAGGCTCAGGCCCAGCCTCGCCCCAGTCCCAGCCCCCACGACTGGGACCTTAGATGGGACTGTGCCTGAAACATGCCCCTCTCTGCAATAAGGATGTGTGCTTCCCTGTGCAGTACAGAACTTAGCTTTTCTATTTTAAATAATTTATGCTTTAATATTGGCTAACGGTATCTGCTTTGCAATATTTTTTTTCTCTTAGACTTATAGAAACAACAAATGAATCTCAACTGTACTCACAGAAGAATAGTATCTTTGACCACAGAAATCACTCAGCTGTCAAAGGCACGCTGATCCCGGGTACACGCCCATCGATAAGCACAGGCTGGCCAGGGAAGTAGTCAGACCTTGGGTTTGCTGCTCATCCATGCCCGCCTTCCCTATGCAGTACGACTGTCTGTGATGAGACTCATTCTGCTGTGGAGTGACTGTCATATCCTGAGAACTGCCACTTACCAAAGAGCTATCTGTCTAGACCTGTTTTAGACATTCTCTAACTTGATTTAAAAGTAAATAATAAAAAGGTTTTATGGTTATAAGCCTATTTCTTTAACAACCAACTGTCAGCCCTGACCAGTTTGGCTCAGTGCATAGACCATCGGCCTTTGGACTCAAGGGCCCCAGGTTTGATTCCAGTCAAGGGCATGTACCTTGGTTGTGGGCACATGCCCAGTGGGGGAGTGTGCAGGAGGCGGCTGATCGATGTTTCTCTTATCAATGTTTCTGACTCTCTGTCCCTCTCCCTTCTTCTCTGTAAAAAATCAATAAAATATATTTAAAAAAATAACCAACTGTCATTTGTGAATGCCAGACATGGGATAAGTAGTTGTTGTTATTGTTGCTATTTTAATCAGTAATATTATCTTTTCTTAAACCTATTTTGCTTCTCAGCAGCAAGAATTTTTTCACACATTCTCATGTCTTTTGTCATCCATTGTTATAAAAAGAGAAATTATAACCACTTAAATTGAACAGCAGTAAGAGCCAGGAGGAGTATTTTCAGATTCCTCTAGTTCCCAAATGAATGAACTCATCTGGCTCACACAGTACAAATTTATATTCTAATTAATTGACCAAATAACACAGTATTTTCTTTTAAAAAATTTGAACCAAAGAAAAAATACCCTTATTATGATGGTACTAAAAATACAAAGAAAAATAACATGGTTCAGATCCTTCGGAATTTCACAAACACACACTTTCAACACTTTGCAAGTAATATAGCAAATTCCACATAACTGTATAATATTCTGTTACTAGTCCCAAAAATGATAAATGGAGCTTCAGTAATCTGCTTGTTAGACAGACAGTAACAATTCAGTACTCAAAAGGAAATATTCTAAACTTCATTGCTATTGACAAATTCTACAAATGCTCATTGAATTTCCATATGTCCCTACAATATACATACATAACGGAATTCATCAACAATAGCAACACTATATTCATTGCCGTAAAATCTACCTCTAGACTGAGCTGATGGAATCCCGTTTTAGCATGACCAGGATCTGTTAGTGGGAAATCATTTAATCTGTCCATGGGATAAAAAAAAGAATGAAATTCTGATCTGGCTGACAGGGTGTTTTTATATGCATAGAGCACAAACATAGTTTCTGAGAAGGATGCCTAGTGTCGTACTGACATAACGAATATGCAAACGGTTACTAGACTTCATAGTGACATCTAGAAGGAAGTGCAAATGTAACATCTTTAACTAAGAACCCTCCAATGTCCACAGATAACAGATTCAACTGGACTGTCAACCTACCACAACCTGCAAGGAACTAAGCACATAGCTAAAGTGAGGGCAAGCTCCCGGATCTTAGAGCACTTGGCATAAAGCATGACCGGCTATATTTGGGTCCAAAATTTATTCCTGAGTTTTAGTGCTTGCAAAAGATGAAACAGTGTTAATGAATGGCTTATAATCGCCATTTGTCTACTCTTCAACATGCCATGAAGATTGTTTATATGGTGACGAAACACACTGGGGACTATCACCCCGGCTCCTAACAGAAGCTTGTGCCTCTTCCACTACCCATGCATTTCTCTGCCCACAAAGAGCAGTCTCAAGCCTCTCACGTCCTTCTTAAAGTAGAAGCCCAAGTAAGAAAACAGCTGAAACGGAGAGGTTGCAACAAAGCACGTTGAGTTCTCCCTTTGGTAAGAAGCAACAGGACTGAAGATTGGCTTTAAAAGGATGGGATGTTTAGTGGTAGAACTGGGTTGGGGTAAGAATGCCTTAATCAGTGTCATCTGTGTCTGTTGATAGGTGAAAGGCTAAAGAAACTGGCATGTATAACAGGGACTCAGCCATGGAAAAGGAGGAAACCCTGCTGTTTGAGGCAACATGGATGAACCTGAAGGACATTATAGTCGCTGAAATAAGCCAGACATGGAAAAACACACTGCATGCTCTCACTACATATGGAATCCTAAAAATTTTAATTCATTGAAGCAGAGAATAAAACAGCGGTTGCTGGGGGTTGAGGACGAGGGAAACAGGGGAGATGTTGGTCAAAGGGTACACATTTTCAGGTTTAGTATGAGTATCTTTGGGGTGTTCAATATACAGCAGGGCAATGATGACAAAGTTACCAATACTGTATTATGTATCTCAAAATTGTTGAGAGTAAATCTTTAGTATTCTCAAAATATACACATAAGTAACTGTGTGAGTTAATGCATGTGTTTGTCGTAATCATTTCACAATGTGTATGTATAGCGATCAGCTTATTGTACAATTTAAAATATATATAATTTTTTGCCCTGATGGGTTTGGCTCAGTGGATAGAGCATTGGCTTGCAGACTGAAGGGTCCCAGGTTTGATTCCAGTCAAGGGCATGTACTTTGGTTGTGGGCACATCCCCAGTTGGGGGTGTGCAGGAGGCAGCTAATCTATGTTTCTCTCTCATCAACATTTCTAGCTCTCTATCACTCTCCCTTTCTCTCTGTGAAAAATCAATAAAATATATTTTTAAAATATATATAATTTTTTAAATTATATTTTATTGATTTTTATACAGAGAGGAAGGGAGAGAGAAAGAGTTAGAAACATCGATGAGAGAGAAACATTGATCAGCTGCCTCCTGCACACCTCCTATTGGGAATGTGCCTGAAACCAAGGTTCATGCCCTTGACCAGAATTAAACCTGGGATCTTTCAGTCTGCAGGCTGATGCTCTATCCATTGAGGGTTTAATATATATATATATATATATATATATATATATATACACACTAGGGGCCTGGTGCACAAAAATTTGTGCACTCAGTGTGTGGGGGTCCCTCAGCCCGGCCTGTGCCCTCTTGCAGTCTGAGACACCTCGGGGGATGTCCAACTGCTGGCATGCCTGGCCAGACTGGGTGAGGGGCTGAGGGCCATTTTCAGGCTGCCCACAGCCCCTTCAGGGTTCGTGCACTGGGGGTTGGGAGGGCTGGTGAGTGCAGGCCTGGATGTTTCCCACCAGAGGGCCCATGATTGCACATGCCTGGTGGGCCCCACTGCTGAGGGGACACACCTGGCGCAGAGCTGGGTGGCGAGCCAGGGGTGGATGCTGGTGCAGGATCCCTCGGTGGGGCCCTGCTGCTGAGCAAACACACCGGGGTGGAGCCAGGCATCGGACTGGCTTCGGATTCTTTGCATGCCTTGTGGAGGCCCCTGGGGGGCGGATGAAGGTAGTGGACCCTGGATGGGTGCTCCCACATGCCCCCGAGGAGGCCCCCGGGGCAGAGCCAGGCAGCAGACCCAGGACAGCTGCTCCTGCACACCCCACA
Organism: Murina feae; assembly: GCA_004026665.1. Taxonomy (NCBI): domain Eukaryota; kingdom Metazoa; phylum Chordata; class Mammalia; order Chiroptera; family Vespertilionidae; genus Murina; species Murina feae. Next base: position 38,559 of record PVJC01012360.1, read on the forward strand.
GAGGCCCCCCACTCCCACATGCCCCATGGAGGCCCCCAGGGGGCAGAGCCATGCAACAGACCCAGGACTGGTGCACCTGGATGCCCCAAGGAGGCCCCAGGCTGGACCCCTCCCCCCACTGAGCTGACACACCTGGCACAGCTATGCCGGCCATGGAGGCTCCCAGTGCAGAGTCGCCCTGCCAGCCTCCATCTTGGCTGGGTTAATTTGCATGCAGCTGCTCTGATTGGCTGGTGGGTGTGGCTTGGGTATCTCAGGTTATGGTCGATTTGCATATTACTCTTTTATTATATATATAATAGGTTAGGGCTTAATATATATATATATATATATATATATATATATATATATATATATATTCTACTCTAATAAAAGCAAAATATTGAAATTAACCATTTCTCTGGGACGCCTAAGCCACACCCACCAGCCAAAGCCACGCCCACCAGCCTATCAGAGCTCTGTGTAGGCAGTGGCAGTGGCGGGTCCAAGGTCAGCGGGGACCTGGCCTGAGGGCGGCCCCACACCCCAGCCGCTGGGAGCCCCATGTTGGCTGGTGCTGCTGCCGCTGGGGTCAGAGGGGGGACAGCAGTCAGGTGGCCAGCAGCCCCACCCACGCCCTGCTCCTGTCGGCCTGTTGATGCTGGCTTACTGGTACCTGTCTTTGACCCTGGGCTTCACTGTCAGTGTCCTGCACCTGCTGTTCCGCCACTTCTTCTGGGTGGTGTGTGTGGTGCTGTTCTCCATGGCCTGTGTGTACATCCTGTACAAGCACGAGGGTGAGCCCGAGGGCGGCCCTGCCCCTGTGCCTCATGGTGATCCCCCTCCCCCCTAACCCCCCGCCCCATGTGGAGGAGAAGCTGGAGCAGCTGGACACCCAGGTGCGGCTGCTCAACATCTGCCTCAACTGCCATGATCGACAACCTCGATGCAGCCACCACCAGCAAGTGACAAGCCGCCAGGCTGGGGCCACCACACCCACACCCTCCCTTCCAAAGGCGGAGGAGGAGGAGGAGAAGGAAGAGGCAGGCCAACCTCAAACTGTCTCAATAAAGGTGCCTGAGCCCTGGGGGGCGCTCTGTGAGGGGGTTTCGGCCGAGGGCGGATGCAGGGTGCCTGCCAGGTGAGGTCCGCGTGGGTGGGGGGGAAGAGGGGAGGTATTTTTACACAGGACAGACCCTGTCAGCTGTATAGTCACAGGTGTGTGCCCGCGTAGAGCAACCCGTGGGTTTTGTCCCCAAATGCTCAGAGAGCATCTTTTGTAAGGTTGTGGTTTTTTT
>PVJC01012361.1:0-17811 GCA_004026665.1 Murina feae
AAGAGGTGGCAGGGGGTCGGCGGCTTGCTTGGTGGGCTTCCCAGGCCCTTTGCGTGGCATCAGGGCGCGGGAAAGCAAGGCTGCAGGGGCTGGGGTCCTGCTTGGCAGCTCCCCAGACCCTTTGGCGGCACCGGGAAGTGGGAAAGGAAGGTAGCAGGGGATGGGTGAGTGGGAAAGAGTTGGCGGCCTGCTTGGTGGCTTCCCAGGTCCCTTCCGGGGATCAGGGAGCAGGAAAAGGCTGGCCTGACCATGAGGCAGGGTTTTCCCTGCTTTCTGGTGGCTGGAGGAAGATGGGCAGTAGGCAAGCTTGAGAGGTAGGCAGCACCCCGCCCTGGTCACAGCTCAAAAAAGAGAACAACATGCAGGGGAGGGCAAGAGTCTGAGAGATCAACATAGAGGGGGTGCCTGCTCCAAGCCTTGATGGTGTGCCTGGGGCAGGCCCCCAGCAGGTAGACACACACAGGAGGACTGCTCTGAGCCTCTGATGCGGCTGGGGGCAGGTCCCCAGAGGTGACACACACACACACACACACACACACACACACACAGAAGGCGCCTGGCAGACTGGGGCCATCATAGGACATCCACTGAGGGGTCCCAGACTGTGAGAGGGCACAGGCCGGGCTGAGGGACTCCCTCCACCCCGAGTGCACAAATTTTTGTGCTCCGGGCCCCTAGTATAAAATAAAATTTATTAAAGTTAATTACTGAAAAATTAAAAAGAATATTCAAAACATATAAGATACAGGTCACATTTTTAAATAATAATTTGATTTAACTGAATAAAAATTATTCTGTTGAATTGCCATAAAAGTTTATAAGCATTTATTCAATTTTTGCACTTATTTTATTGGGGACTAAAAGAAAGCAGTTCTGATTATTTTTTTCTGTTTTAGCCATTACATATATAATCCATTATGGTTATTTTATTAAGCAGGCCTGTGCTTGCCTTTTATTACTAACAAGGTTTGTTTATTCCACAAATATTCTTAAACATATAAATATGTGCAATATAAAAGTTTCAACGCTAAAGACTACTGTATTATAAGCTATTAACTTTACTTCTTATGCCAATTTGAGTTCTTAAATTTAGCTATTATGCAAAGTCTACTACATATATAAAAGATTCAAAAAGACACCAGCAAAAACAAGCACTGTTAAATAAAACTGATAAATATTTAGATATGTCTAATATGTTAAACTAAATTTTAAAAAAGAAAATATGTTAGGGTAAATTACTTTCATTATCCTCTCCAAAATGTCAGCTTTGTAACTACCTTGTATCTTCTACTTCCAATTATCATATAACTAGTGACTTGGTGCATGAAATTCATGCACATTAAAAGGGAATTAATTAGAGGACATATTTTAATATTGCTTTGCCCTTTCTCTAGAATAAAAGTGTCCGAGATGAAAGAAAATTAGTAAAATGTATATGAAAATCTTCCTCCTGTCAGAGTTTGGGACACATCACAGGAACCAGAGACAAGTCACCGCCCACCACATGCACCTCAAAATCTAGAAAGATCCAGACCACACCTTCATTGGGGTCCAGACCTGGCTGGCCCCACCCACATCAAGCCCCATGGGGTGGGGGGCGTGGCCTCAGGTCACCTGGCCCAGTGCTGGGGCACGGTGCATGGCCTGAGGTCCCCTGGCTCAGGCTGGGTCAGGGCAACACCTTGATATCCCCGCCAAGCCCTGCCAGGCAGGGGTGTGATCTGAGGTCCCCAGCCAGGCACCAGGGTGGGGGGTGCAGCCTGAGGTCTCCTATCAAGTCCCACCTGGCAGGGGGCGCAGCCTCAGGTCCTCTGCCCGGGCCCAGCACCTTGCAGCCTCAGGTCTCTGCTGGTTGCTCATTAAGGCTCTTTATGGGAACTCTGCCTCCACTGTGGGCACAACCATCTTGTGTTATGGAATCCCCGCCTCCACTGTGGGTGAAGCCATCTTGACCATTATGGCATGATGGTCAATTTGCATATTCCCTCTTTATTAGGTAAGATGATGTTGGATTTATACAGCCAATTTCTATAAAGAGCTAAGAGAAAAATGTGTATCTATTATTCTCTTTATCTTTCTCTTGAGATTTAAAGGAGTTTGAGTTTTTTGTTAGGTAAACAATTGAAACTAAAATTAAGCTTACTTGAAAAATTGAGAAAGAGAGATATATTTATGTAAAGTGATGTGTTCAAGGTCACTCAGTAAATCAATGAGAATTATAACTAAAATCTATTTTATACTTTTCCTGCTTTATCCTTTTTCATTGCAATATCCCTGACTGGTTCTCCTCTCTCACAAAGGCTGAAATATTGCAAATGAACAAAGAGATTGTCTTTAAAAGATTTATTACATATATCTTAAGAAAGTTAAAATCTATGAAGAACAGTTCAGAGAAATAAGCACTTTTTCACACCATTTGAAATTAGGGCTAGAGATAAGTTTAAATTTACAGTTAGAAGAAAAAAAAAATATAGTGAGAGTATCTCCAGGACCACACACAATCAACCATGCATTACACAGAGCAGATTCTTAATCAATGCTTGCAGAATAAATACATACATTAATGGGTAGAGTAATAAAATGTTACTCATATAAAATAAAACAAATTGTCATGTTCAAAAGTAATTCATTTATGTACAATATATAGCAGGCAATAAATTAGTAGCTTGGAATACAAGTTTTATTTCATGATCTCAATGAGCTTGTAGTCATGCCAAGAAAAGACAGGTAAATAAACAGTTTATTCACAGACTGTAAAGTTCTATGATCCAGGTGGACACCAGTCTCCTAGTTGGGTGTCTTAGGGGCCTGGGAGGAAGCACAGTCTGGTGGTGTTAGGCATTCCAGGAAAAAAAAAAAAAAAAAAAAAAAAAAAAAAAAAAAAAAAAAAAAATATATATATATATATATATATATATATATATATATATATATATATATATAGAATAATATGCAAATTAACCCTCACTTTGTTACACCCACAAGCCACATCCACAAGCCACACCCATCGTTCAATCAGTAGAAAATATGCAAATTAACTCAACTAAGATGGTGGTGGCCACAGAGCTGGAGTTGCCCCAGGCAATGGAGGAAGCCAGGGGGCTACAAAGTTTCAATTAAAGAAGATACACAAACCCCACATACCTGCCAGGCTGGGACCTCAACCCAAGCTTAGAGCAGAGGGACCAAGGCAACAAAGTTTCAATTATGAAGTTAAATAAATTCCAGATATCTGCTTCCAGCCAGGCACCCTAGTGGAGACCCGAATGCTGAAGGAGCTGTGGGCAGCCTGAAACAGCCCTCTGCTCCTCACCCAGCCTGGACAAGCACTCCAGTAGGGACCTGAACCCTGAAGGGGCTGTGGGAAGCCTGAAAGGGCCCTCTGCCCCTCACCAAGGCTGGCCAGGTATGCCAGCAGGTTGACATCCATTGACGGGTCCCAGATTGTGAATGGGCACAGGCCAGGCTGAGGGACCGCCCCCCCCCCAAGTGCACAAATTTTTGTGCACTGGGCCTCTAATATATATATATATCAGGAGAAAAGCTCAATTCATCATGAAGATAACACAAGATCAATAAAAGTTTATGCCTCATGGATACTCATACATTAAATATTTTTCTAGTTTAATGAACTAAAATACTTTGAAGAAAATTTTAATATAGGTGCAGTTTGTGGCAGAGATGGTGTGCTGGTATTTAGTAGCCATCTCTATCTTCTTCTGGTGGACATCTCTAGATTCCAAAATCTGGAAGGTTAAGTTTACCTTAGATTTCTTCAAAGGTAGAGCTCAGGATGCAAATAGATTTTACTACTTTGAAGTTGACATTTGTGTGAGATTTTGAAATCAGAACTGATAAGCTATATTTTTTTGGTAAATCTTCATCGGAAGATGTGATTATTGATTTTAGAGAGAGAGGAAAGGAGAGAAAGAGAGAGAGAGAGACATTGATTGAGAGAGAAACATTAGTTGCCTCCCACATGAGCCTCAACTGGTGAGCAAACCGCAACCTAGGTGTGTGCCCTGACTGACAATTGAACCTGTAACTTTTTGGTGTATAGAATGATGTCCCAACCAACTGAGCCACCAAGCCAGGGCTGACAGACTATATTCTTGCTGCTTCAGTTGGTGCTGCTAATGGGCATTCTTTTGGAGATACTGGGTATTTTCCCTGAGCATTTGAGTGTCCAGTCATACTGCTATGGGTATCAAGGGGCATTTGGCAGCAGAGATGGCAGGAATCTCCTTGGGCTCAGAATGTAGCAATGATGGAGTCTACTTGAGCACAGCAGTTCCCCTACAGCCTACCTGTGCCCATCTTCCTGAAGAGTGTAGGGAGCAGCTGCCTTAGCTGGTGTGATGATGGTGTTCTCAGAGTCTTTCCTGGTGGCCCTGCCAAAATCCTACTTTTCTAGCTATAATGGTAGCACCCAATTTTCTATACTAAATCCTTTCCACTTTCAGTAGTTAGAATTACTTCTTGCAGTCGAACTGGACAGAAGCTTGGTTAAACATGGTCTTATGAAATAAGAAATATGCCCAGGCAGTGTGGCTCAGTGGTTGCACATGGGCCTATGTTTAATTCTGTTGTGGACTCAGTCTGTGGGATGAGGGAGGCACACGTGCAGGAGGAAGCCAATCTATGTTGATGTTGCTCTCTAGTTGATGTTTCTCTCTCTCCCTTCCTCTCTAAAAATCAATAAAAGCATATTTTAAAGTAAAAAAAGAAATAAGAAATAAATGAATCTGACACCACCTAATGAAAACTTTGATTTATAGATGTTGCTTGTTCCTAAAGATGCCATATTCTAAGCATTTAATATAATGTCTTATTCACCTCTAATGCCCACCATTTTTTATGCCTCTAACATATCGCTGCTCAGGAAATGATGGCTAATTGGCTAAATTTTTTCAATAAAATTTTTTTCAATCTATCCAAATTTACTTTTCTCTAAATTTTAAGTTTTTAAAAATATTCTGTTTGGTATACATTAGGTATAAATGAGAATATAAATAAATTTTCACGTTCAGATTAATAGATTTAACCTTTAACATTTCTTGGTGTTTTGTGCAACACATTAACTAGTTAATTCATTCACTTTAAATTGTGATATATACACTAAACAACAATGCTTTGATATATCCAAGGCAGCTATTTCAGCAAACCATGAAGGAGATTCAAGAAAGTTCAGGAGAGACCAAGTTAGCACTTAGGTAAACACTGATACTTGCCGCCTCTCACAACTACATCAAAATTACAACTAAAATACAGAACAACCATCATTCAGAAACATCTAAAAGCTGGCTGAATGAAAGTCCTACAGCTAGAGAAGTAAAGAAGAAAGCATATAAAGACTAGTAGGAAGGGTGGAGGCATGGCATGGGCTGGTCTGACACCCATGTATGGCATTTTGTTCAATTGGGAGGGAAATCTTAGCTGCAGAAACCTCCCATAAGGAGCAAACCCACATCAGACCTCCAACCCAGGGCTTCAGTTATGGGAAGAGAAGTCCCCATAACTTTAGGATATACAAACCAGTGGGGATTGTGGCTGAGTGATATGGAGGCTGCTGGAGACCCAGGAAGTCCCTTTAAAGGGCTGATAGATTCACTCCCTCTGAGCTCCAACACTGGGCAGAGATATATGGGGAGGAACGGGGTTGTCTGGCATTGGAGCAAGAAATCGGGGGCAGCTTTCTCCAGACAGAAGTACTTGCAGTGCTCATTGTTCCTATGCTGAGATCTCTCCCATCCCACAGCTGACTGGCAGCCATATCTGAGTTTCCATCGGAGTGGCTAGCACTGTTTGCTATGCCCTGGTGATTTTTTGAGACCCTGCCCTATTCAATTTGCAGCCCCATCCAAGCTGTTTGCATCAGCTTTTCCATAGGAATGGCCTGTCCTGGGCTCAGGCTTCAGACTTTTCTAAAATATCTCAAACAAGCAGCAGCTAGTGTCAACATACCCCATACCTATCAATAATATAAATAAGAGGCCCAATACAGCTTGGCCTTACCTGGGAACTTCCAAGCCCAACACAAATAGCAGACATCTGCAGATTGCTCTCTAGCTCCTGCCAGGTGGCCTTAGGCAGTGGCTGAATTTGCACTTCCCAGGAGGCCCCAGATCCAGTACACAGCTTCAGATAATACCAGATTACAACTTTATAATCCACAAGAGATACACTCAATGGGCAAAGTCAGTAAACACCAAAGGTGAAGCAAGTTCTGCTCCATAGGGATATCTCCTGCACAGAAGCTCTTCCATTGTATTGCAGCTGGTCCACACAGCCATTTGGCCTGGAAATCAGTTCCTTCCAGTGACACCAAAAACAATCAATGCTCAACTACAACAAGGCTGTGCACACAGACCACATAGGGGAGCATCTAGAGTACCCAGGTAAGGTAATTGGGATGGCTGAGCCACTGGGCCCCACTGGACACCTAATATAAAAGGCCACTCTATCAATTCCAGAATACTTAGCAGCTCTACCTAATATAAAGAAACAAATACAGAGAAGCAGCCAAAATGCGGAGACAAGGAAACATGTCACAAATGAAAGAATATAAGAAATATGCAGAAAAAGAACCAAAAGAAAAGGAAGCAAGCAAATTACTAGAAACAGAGTTTTGAAAAATGGTTCTATGGTTGCTCAATGATCTTAATGAGAGCTTCAGGATCTTAGTGAGACTTTCAAGGAACTTAGTGAGAATTTTAGACATAAAAAAGGACCAGTCATAAATTAAGCATACACTAACTGGATAAAGAATAATTTATAAGGACTCAACAGTAGAGTAGAAGATTCTGATAATCAAATCAATACTTTGAAATATGAGGAAGCAAAAAACACAGTAAGAAGAGCAAAAAGAAAAAAGAATACAAAAATATGAAAAAAGTGTAAGGAGCCTCTGGGACAACTTCAATAGTACCAACATTCTCATTATGAGGGTGTCAGAAGTAGAAGAGAGAGAGCAAGTTATTGAAAACCTATTTGAAGAAATAATGACAGAAGACTTCCCCTACCTGGTAAAAGAAATAGAATTACAAGCCTAGGAAGCACAGAGTTCCAAATAAGATGAACCCAAAGAGATCCACACCAAGACACATCATAATTAAAATGCCAAAGGTTAAAAACAGAGAACCTTAAAAGGATCAAGAGAAAAACAGTAAGAAGAATGGGAAAAAAACAGATTAAAAATATGAACAATAAAATGGCAATAAATACATATCTATCAACAATTGAATCTAAAAATCAAAATGAACAAACAAGGAATCTAATGAACACAATAAACTGATTAATAAAATAGAACCAAATGCATAGAAACATGGAACAGACTGACACATTTTAGAGGGAAGGGGGGCATGGGTGAGATTGAACAAAGATCTTACCTATAGACACAGAAAATAGGGTGGTGAAGGCCTGGGGCAGGGCAGAAACTGGGTGGAGGGGGTCATTGGGAGAAAAATGGGGGACATCTGTAATACTCTCAACAATATTTTTTTAAAAAAGAAAATTCAGTGGCAGATTGATAGTTCTGTGACACTTGCATGTTAATTTATACATAGGTAAATTTTATTTCCAAACACATCTGATAATAATAAGGTAATTTTATCAGAATATTGGTCATGACTTTTGTTTTTTTCTAGTTCTCCTAATTATCAAAATGAAGTAAAACTATTTAACAGGTACAAGTTTTATTTTATACATCCAACATACAGAGACTTGAAATCACCAGTAGTCTGAGTAAAGAACAAAATATTCAAGGCAGTCAGTCTACTCATTTATGATTATGATTATCTACATATATAAAGGCCTAAGTGATCATTTTCACTGAACAACCGGAACAACCGGAACAACCAGAACAACTGGTCGACCATTCGCTATGATGTCACTGACCACCAGGGGACAGATGCTCAACACAGGAGCTGCCCCCTGTGGTCAGTGTGCTCCCACAGCCAACCTCCCATGGCTGGCAGGCAGCATCGGCATCTAGTGTCCATTTCTTCAGTGCCCGGCCCAGTGACTGTCACCTCTTCTCCTGAGCCTGCTGAGGCCTTTGGCCCTGGCCTGGGACAGGGAACTGGGGGTGGGTGGTGGCATATGCGGCCTCTTTCCCAGGGAGGCTGAGGGCTGGCTCCCTCCTCAGGGCTGGCAGCCAACCTCCCATGGCCTGTCCCTCTCCCCAGCTGGCAGACCTCAATCAGCTTGGCCCAGGCCTAGGGACCTCACCCATGCATGCTTTCCTGAACCAGGCCTCTAGTATTATAAGTAAAATATTAAAACAAAATATGAAGTTTATAAGACACAAGAGATTATATAATTCATCCTATATAACAAAAACGTAATATGCAAATAGATCAAACTGTAGAACAACCAACCAACCAATAAAAGTGTAATATGCTAATGATATGCTAAGGCTGTTCAACTGCTTGCTGTGATGAGCACTGACCACCAGGGGGCAGACAGTCCATCAGTCGACCAGTCCAGTCGCTATGACATGCACTGATGTTTTGATTGGTAGATTAGCTTGCTGATGGGGACTGAGTGGATGGGGACTGAGTGTGATGGATTAGACACACCCTGGACCCTTCCCTCAGTCCTTCCTTGGCCTGATTCATGGACTGGTGGCCTCCCTCAACCTGGCTGTGCCCTCTTGCAATCTAGGACCCCTCTGGGATGTCAGAAAGCCAGTTTCAGCCTGATCCTGTAGGCCACTCCTCTTGGGAGGGCACCAGACTCAGGGCTCCTGGCTGGCAAGTGCTGCTGTGGATCAGGATCGATTGGCCATTAGCCTTCAGCAGGCACAGTGGGGCCAGGATGAGCAGAATCAGTAGGTAGATGCTGCAGGGGGCATTGGACTGCGGGTTTGGGCTGGATCCCTGCAGGCTACCCAGAGGGACCCCACCTGTGCACCAGGCCTCTACTATAGTATAAAGAATGAATGGCAGTCATGTCACTTTTTTTGCCAATAACAAATATCTGTATGTGGCCAAAAGTATAAATATCACTAAAATCTAAACTATATCTATAAATTTATTCTCTGGACCCCAGTCACTTTAATAACTTACAGCCAGATAATATAAATAAAAACAAGACACTCTAGGCCTTCAGTGAGAAATGGGGCTAAATAGACCTCTGTCAACATTGATTTCACTCTCTATAGTTCTTCCTTTATTTTCCACAAAACTCTCACCTGACTTTGTGACTAGTTCCAACATATTTATCTGTGTGTATGTAACTGTCAACAATAGAAAAGACGATTCCCCAGATGGAGGCTTCACATTTACTGTGCTGAGCACGACTCACTAAAGAAACTAATGATTTCAAAGTCACAACTAGTGGGCTGCCTTCGTCTGCAGTCCTGGTGAGTCTAGGCTCATTAGCATGGTCGATGGGGAAACATGTGTTTATGAGACTATGTACACACTTTGGGTAAAAGAAATGGCAGGAGCAATAAAATGAAGGAAATTTTTATAATGGAAATTGCCCTGTCTCTCCATTCTTTCTTGTGTCTGGCAGGTTGAGACAATGGGGACAGATACTTATATATAGAAAGGGTATGTGGTGGGGACTTCTTGAGGACTTGAGTACAGTCAGTTGAGTCTTACTGTTTGGTTGGTGAGAATTATTTGATAATGCTGCTCTTTTAAGGTTCTAGAAATTTTATTCTTCATCTCCTCTTTAACAATATCTCCACTTCATTTACTTTATTAATATTTCTACATTTTAGGATAACCCAAATTAAGAAGAAGAAAATTGCTCTATTGCCTGTCTACAATGATATGATCTGGCAAGTATGGTGAGTCAGCTGAAGGTTTTGATTCATGGAGTGATGAACTATTCTTGGAGTGATGTTAGTAACCCAAGATCTCTCTCTAAATGGCAAGAAGTTAGACCAACAACAAAACAGTCTGTGTGCATGTAGAGACGAAGGGAGAAGAAGTGGTCTGAGAGAGACTCATTAATTCAGCACAGACTAGAGGTTGGGTTACTATATTATAGACAAATCAATGTTCAAAGACAGGACAACTTTCTTTAGTCAAATTAGATATTAAGACATAGAGGCATAGCAGATAAGGAGACAGATTCCAAAGCATCAACATGATGGCCCTGCCAAATAGCTATAATTTCCTGTCAAATGATGTCATATTACCAGTTGTGAGTATGATATAGTTCAGTGTCAGTACAGTGAGTTGAAACATGAAAAATGTCATTCGCTTTATTCACATATTGTCAGAATGTCTCTTTGTCAGTTTCTCATGAATTTGTAGTAAATGCCTTATTGAACTACAGACTTCCCAGGCTGTTTCATATAAATAAAATTTCATATGACTTAGAAAGTCTTAAAATTATGGCATCATCTTAAAGAAACCCCAGGTATTTTGGGGTTCACAAATACTCATAAGAACACGTAATTATTTGGCCTGCCACTCAAACATTAATGTTTAGTCTGAGTTGAAAATGTACATTAATAAACCAAAAATATCTCCTACATGTCTTTAATATTTAAAGTTTGCTATATGCTTCAACCATACTGTAAAACAAATGTAAGATTTCTCTAATAAGGAGTCCAGACCTTACAGCAGACTCACCTGTTTGTCAGACAGTATCATTTTATTTCCAGATCAGATACAGTGCTCTTTATGAGATTTGATTTCTCAATTACCTTTTTGCAAAAGGTTGGAACCATTTTCATCTTATTGTGTATCTATTGCACCATATGTTATTACATGGTATATGCAATTCATTTATGCATTTGTTAAGTGGAGTCCAGCAAAAAGGAGGAAAAAAGAGCAACCTCTAAACGGGTGATTTTCAGGTCTGTACTGTCCTCAAAAAGCAATATGGGAGGGATGCTAGCCTCTCTGTGAGACTGCATTATGATCTAGTGACCCTGAAAATAAGGTCAGAAGGAGGTCTCCCTGCTAACTGGAAAACTAATCAATATAATTCAATATAAGGATTGGTGCCCCCAAATCACATAACTTCTCTCCTTTTCGTTCCCCTTCAGTATCAATCCTGAGACTCCAGCCTCTGACTCATGGTTCTCCATTGCTCACATACCCACAGGCCTGCATGTAGGCAAATGCTAATGAAAAACTGTAAAAATCTTGTAATTAGTGATTAGGTATGCAAAAATAAGATAAAAACTTTTAATCAAATGTCATTTTCATATTCAACTTGTTTGAACTGAGATTTACTTGCTTGAAATATTTATTTTTTTCACTCAAAACAATAACTTGAGGATATAGGATATTTTCAAATAGAATACACACATAGAATTTTGCTTATACCGAAGCACAATTGTTTAGATTTGTAGCAGGTTTACAGAGAAGCTCCTCTTGTGGACTGGTCTGCCTTTGATTCAGATCAGGTACAGTTACTGAGAAGGAAAGCAAGACAAAGGGTAGAAGGTCACTGGTGACTAATTTTCTGAAAACTAGCAGCTTGTGTAAGTAATAGAACATTTATTGCCTTTCAATGTTGTCCTGGCAATGAGCTAGAAAATCCATAAGAATTCCCAGCCCTAGCCTTTATTAAAGCATAGCCCTGGATTAGTTTAATGTGCAATTTAAAGTCACTGCCTGCCAATACTTTGCTTACTTTCCTTAAGTAGGGTCATTTTCCACCCCTACTTCTCAATAAAGTATAAATGCAAAAAAAGTGTGTTTTTCTTAATCATCTGACAGTGAATCTTTGTCTAGTTTAAGTTATATATTTATTTCTTCTTACATAGTACTGATCCTGACAAAATGACCAATCCCAAATGAAGCTCTTTCTATTCACAGCAAATTTCTGAAAGTGGGAAAGTTAAGATTTGTTCCCTTTGTGCTCATCTGCTTCCTGCACAGAAGTATCCAGCCTTAATATTTCAGTGCTTATGAAAGATTGGACAGTTTTATAGAATAATTTAAAGCATGTTTAACAATATAATTTTAAGACTAAAAGTATTTTTGTACTCTAAATTTAAATATTTATTAAAAATCTAGTGGCGTGGTGCACAAAATTTGTGCACAGGTGGGGGGGGTGTCCCACAGCTGGGCCTGCACCCTCTCCAATCTAGGACCCCTCAGGGGATATTCAACTGCCAGTTTAGGCCCACCCCAAACTGTTCCCCACTGGCAGCCTGCTCACCCAACTGCCCCCCATGACTGCCTGCTCACACCCAACTGACCCCCCCCCACCAGCCTGCTTGATCTTAACTGTCCCTCCCACCCCTGCTGACTTCATGGCCCTCAACTACCCTCCCTGACTGACCTGCTCATCCCCAGCTGCCATCCCCGGACAGCCTCATGGCTCCCAACTGTCCTCCCCTGCCTGCCTCATGGCCCCCAACTACCCTCCTGCCAGCCTAATCTCCCCCACTGTGCCCCTCTGCCAGCCTGCTCACCCCCAACTGCTCCCCTCTGCTGGCCTGTTTACCCCCAACTACCCTCCCCTCCTAGCCTGATAGCCCTTAACCACCTCTGCCTCACCCTGTCACCATGGCTTTATCTGGAAGGTCTTTTGGTCTAATTAGCATATTACTCTTTTATTAGTATAGATGATTCTTAACAGAGTAATGCTATCAGATACTGGATACAAAGGAAAACTCAGATTATTTGATGTTAATATTTGTAAATATTTTATCTCAGAATCCTCTAAACAACTTCATAAAATTGCCTTCAACATCATCTTTTTAAGGATGAGCAAACTGTAACTTAGAAAATTTAGTAAGCTAGCAAAAGTCCCAGAACTAAAGAATTAAAGAATTTCTTATGTTGTTGTCTGTCACAAAAATGTCCCTAGTTCTTTTAATATGACTCTACATTGTTTTCCAGAAGCATGTTATGGTCAGAACATCCTTCAGGGCTTCTGATAAGGTTTCTTACTTGGTACTAGGGGTCCAATGCAAGAATCTATGCACCTTGAAAAGAACTGTGAGCCATGAGGCTGCAATGGGCACAGGGGCAGGTCTCAGCCCATCCTCCATGCCCCTGCCCAGCCACTCCCACTGTGGCCCCCTGTCCCTTGTCTGCTGGCAGCCCTACTCCCACCACCACTGCTCCCATGCGCTAATAGTGCTGGCCCTGCTTGCACCCGCTGATGGTGCAGAGTGATTGAGACTGGTGCCAGCAGCAGGTGCAACTGGGGCTGGCACAGTCACTGGATACAAGTGATGGCTGCTGCCCTGATCACCCCTCAGGAGCAGGGAGAGGTAAAGAAGCCCTCAGGGGCGACTGGGGCCAGCAGCCAACACTTGTATCCACTGACAGCACTGAGTGATTGGAACTGGCACCAGACGCTAGGCACCAGCAGCAAGTGTGAATGGCAGTTCCAGGGCTGGCTGCAGATGCAAGTGGGGCCAACTATATAATATATCATCTGTACATTGCATCATGTGTTCACTGCCCAAAGTCAAATCTTTTCCATCACCATTTTTCCCACTTTACCCTCTTCTGACTCCATCTCTCTTTCACTGTGGCAATCATCACACTGTTGTGTTTATGAAGTGGTGTGTTTTTTTGTTTGTTTATTTTTGCTTAACCCCTTCTCCTGTTTCACTCAGCTGCCCAAATCATTCCCCTCTGACTGCTGTTCTCTGTATCTATGAAGCTGTTTTTATTTTGTTTGTTAGATGTTTTGTTCATCATTTATACATATAAGTGAAATAATATGGTATTTCTCTTTCTCTGACTGGGTTATTTCACTTAGCATAATACTCTCCAGGTTCATCTATGCTCTCTCAAAAGGTAAACTTTCCTTCCTTTTTAATCGCTGAGTAGCATTCCATTATGTAAGTATACCACAGCTTTTTTAATCGCTCATCTACTGATGGCCACTGGGGCTGTTCTCAAATCTTGACTATTGCAAGTAGTGCTGCAATGAATATAGAGGTGCATATACTCTTTCAAATTAGTGTTTCAGGTTTCTTTGGATAAATTCCCAGAACTGGAATCATTGGTTCATAAGGCAGTTCCATTTTAAATTTTTGAAGAAAATCCATTGTTTTCTATAGTGGCTGCACCAGTCCAAATTCCCACCAACAGGGCATTAGGGTTCCTTTTTCTCCACATTCTCATCAGCACTTGCCTTTTGTTGATTTATTGATGATAGTCATTCTGACAGGTGTGAGGTGATATCTCATTGTGGTTTTAATGGACATTTCTCTGATGATTAGTGATATTGACCATCTTTTCATTTGTCTATTAGCCATCAATATGCCCTCTTTGGAGAAGTGTCTATTCAGGTTCTTTGCCCACTTTAAATTGGGTTGTTTGTTCTCTTGGTATTGAGTTGTACAAGTTCTTTATAAATTTTGAATATTAATCCCTTACTCTGTGGATCATTGGTGAATATCTTCTTCCAATCAGTAGGTGGTCTTTTTATTTTATTGATGGTTTATTTTGCTATGCAAAACCTTTTTACCTTGGTGCAGTCCCATTTGCTTATTTTTTATTTTGCTTCCCTTGCCCAGGGAGATATAACAGAAAAAATATTGCTACAAGAAATGTCTAAAATTTTATTGCCCATGTTTTCTTCTAGGATTTTTATGGTTTTGAGTCTAACAGCTAAGTTTTTAATCCATTTAGTATTTACCTGTGCATGGTGTAAAAAGATGGTCTAGTTTCTTTTATTTTTTATTTTTTTGCATCTATCTGTCCAATTTTCCCAACACCATTTAATGAATAACCTGTCTTTACCCCATTGAATGTTCTTGCCTCCTTTGTCAAATATTAATTGACCATAAAGGTGTGGATTTATTTATTGGCTCTCTATTCTGTTCCAAGCCCAGGTTCATGGAAAGTAAAAGGTAATTTCATAACTATAAGATTTTTAAAGACAGTCTTTTTTTCATCATTAAACCGATAAAATGAGATTTAGGACATGGAAGCAGGTATCAAATGAAGGAGAAGAAAAAATCAAAATTATGCTGGTGCTACTTTACTATTTTTGATAGAAATTACTATTGTTAAATATTGTTAAATACTATTTTAGAGTTATATTGTTATGCTGACATTTGCTTTGTCTTAAAAATCATAAGGGATAGGAATCTGGTTTCAGTCATATTGGTATCTTTGTATCTCCCATAATTCTTGCCATGTAAAAGGTTCTTCTTAAATGTCTGGGATTGTATATAATGGCCAATGAAATACATACTCCCACCAAAAACCTCATAAATTTGGAAGCTGCAATATAGCATATTAAGATAGATGAGAATTATTTTCTATCAGTTTAAACTATGGTGATTAATATAGATATCCGGTATGAAAGTAAGACAAATTTCCAGTACAGACTTTTCAGAAGAAATGTTTTAGACCTGAACTCTGCAAATAAAATAAAACCCCAGGAGCAAAAAGATGGATATAAAGACTAGTTTACTGAGAGGTGAGGAAAGTGGTCATAAGTGGCGACTAGGAATATACTTTTCTTTTTTTAAATTTATCTTTATTGTTCAGATTATTACAGTTGTTCCTCTTTTTTCTCCTCATAGCTCCCCTCCTCCCAGTTCCCACCCCACCCTCTGTCCTTACCACCCCCCCCATTGTCCTCATCCATAGGTGTACAACTATTGTCCATTCTCTTCCCCCACCCCCAACACCCTTTACCCCCCAAAATTGTCAGTCTACTCCCTTTCTATGCCTCTGATTCTATTCTATTCACCAGTTTATTCTGTTCATCATATTTTTTATTCACTTGATTTTTAGATTCACTTGTTGATAGATATGTATTTGTTGTTCATAATTTTTATCTTTATTTTTTCTTCTTCCTCTTCTCAAAGGATACCTGTGCATGAAAAGTATATTCCTTTCCCCCTGAAAGGAATATACTTTTCATGCGCAGGTCAAGAGATCTGCACATGAGAAGTATCCTGTGATGAGTCCTACTAAGAGCTAGAAAATTACACCTGAAGACATTGAGTCATGCTTAAAATCTGGCCAGGTCTGCAGGGAACAAGGCCAATGGAAATAGTACCTAATCAATGATGAGCTTACTGCTCTCTTCCTAGTATTTTTCCTCCCCAAACTCTCACCTTAGAGAGGTCAGAAATAGCTAATAACTGAGATGAGAAAGGAGGAAAGAGAATAAGGCAAAAACACAACCCTTTTCTATTTCACACTTCCAGTCCAAAGGAAGCCTAGCTTGGGAAGGGGGTAGATTTAATATTGAATTGGTTTGGGAGTTTTGATTAAGATATTAGATTAGATTTAAACTGAGTTTTAAAGTGAAACAGTACTTATGGCTTAATATAAGGGCAAGGCTGTCTGACACCAATGACCTAGAGATTTCGAGCAGGAACAAAGGAAGATTAAACCCTTCTGACTCACAGTCCTGGTCCATCAGTTGACAGTAGAATGCTGTTCCTGCTAGGTTATGTGTTCAACCAGTCTCTCAGAGACCACATTTACCAAAGGCTCATGCAGGACAATGTCGTTTGTGTTTCTCTCTCTCATTGCAGTCTGGAGGAAAGCAATCCATGGCTTCTCCTCAAGGGGTGGGAGACCCAGGCTCTAGAGTGCTGTGTCTTTATAGGGGAAGGCTGCACTTCCTTCCACTTTCTTACACCTTCAGCAGGAAAGAGGGCAGGGTTAATGCAACCACCCCACTACTCTTTAAGGTCTGGGTGTGCATATTGCACAGAACAGTCTGTCACTTCATTGAGGCCACAACTGAACCACAAGGCCCCCAAAGCCACAAGAAAACCAGGATAAATGTAGACTTATTCTGGGCAACTATGAGTCCAGCTAAACTTCTATTACTTTGGACAGAGAGGAAAACAAATCTGGGTCTATGTCACTGACATGTTCTGAGAAGGAATAAACAATAAAATCATCTTAAATAAAAAAGAATATTTAATTGTATAGATTGTATAGAATTGCATAGATTGTATAGAATTAAATATTCTATACAATAAATTGTATTTAATTGCATAGAATATTTAAATGTATAGATTGTAGGATCTATTAAAAAAAACAAATTAACTCTTTTAAGTACAAAAACCAGCTTCTCAAAATGTCTATTATTTATCTAGTAAATACTATTTGTAGAACAGTTTATAAAATAAAACAAACGGTGCTCACACAAAAATTTGCTTGAGTAGTTCAACTTATTTCCTAAAGGCAGAGGCAGTCAGAGTTACAACCCCAAAGGTCCCAGAGAAAGCAGAAGCAGCTGGCTATAACTGGGAAGTTGATTGAAGTTTCTTACTTGAAATTAAATATTCATACAAATGTTGTACTCTGGCATATCACATTATTTTTTCATAATAAAGTAATATTTTCAGTTATTTAAAAATCAGTATAAAAGATAATACATTTTCCGTTGTTCTACTTTAGGAAGCTGGGGTTTAAAGGGGCCAAAAAATAGCCATACACAAGCTATGAAAAGATTCATGTAATAAATGTAATCCAAGTGACAAAAAGGTAATTATCAAATATTGTGATGACTAATACATTTCTAATCTTTGAGTCAATCACATAGAAGTGAACTAATAGATTACCAAATACAAAATGTTGTAATTTTGTATGCTAACAAAATCTGAAATAGAAAACAACAATAGACTAAATTACTATATAAACAAACATAAAATTCAGTAAAGTATGAGTAATAAACAAATATACCTTTAAATGTTTATCCGCAATAATAATCAAATACCATGAAATTACAACACCCTAAAGCACAATTGTATCCATACTAAACTGATAAAATATTGCTTAAAATTATATTTTATGCTGCTGACTTCTTAATCAATAGATATTTTCACATAAATTTGTGAAACTTGTTTGAAAACAAAAGGTAAGCATTGCAAAAACAAGGAAGTTTTTTATT